>JAEQBH010002203.1:0-201806 GCA_016808115.1 Tetrastigma voinierianum | reverse complement strand
ATTATACCATTATCTTCAGAAGCCAATTCAAATGCGAAGAACCGAACGAACTTCGAAGAATTTTGCATGTACAAGCGAAGGCAATTGGAGCTAAATGCAGAGGGAGAGTGAGCATTGCAAAGATTTTGTAGTGTTGCGAATTTTATAACTACAAAATTTGCGGTTGTGAGAACCTATGTTTGTGAAATTCCTTGACTTGCCATGTTTTCTTTGTGTTGACCACTTTTGGCACTTTTTGTGGTTTTGTACCAAGAATTGCCTCAATGTATTTTTGTTGTTTATACTTTTTTGTGCATTTCGCGGCTGAGAGCGAGTATATAAGCCTCGGTCGAGCTGCGCTAAATCAATCGATCCATCCCGATCAATAAAATTGGTGCCAAAGCTCTCGGTTTCCGTGGTGTGATTTTCTCTCATTTTCTCTCCCTTTCTTGCACTTTCTCTGACCAAACACCCCGCCCAGGGATGACAACTCAAGGGATCTTTCGGCTTAACCCTCATCCTTGAAGAGGAGGGTCGTACAGGTGAAGTTTTGAGGTTAAGCAGCTGTTCTCCTGTTGCGATCACGGACATTTATTATCATTTATGTTTACGCATCTCGTTAGGTTTGAATCCTGTGATGTACCACAGTGTAATGAGTAGCAGCAAGCTTTAAAGGCTCGATGGATACTTATTTCTAGATCCGATGCTAGCTTAGATTGCCATTGCTCTACGGGTTAGATCGAGTCGATTTCTTGCCGAAGCATTAATGGTTAATAAATGTTGTATACTAGGAGAAAAACTTTTAGGGTTCAGTCTTTATGGCTAAACATAGATCCAGTTTTTGGAAATGACTATAGGTCATCCTCCCCAACGTGAGGAAAAGGACCCGAGGACATTACAGTTGCCTTAGAACCTAAGCTCGGTGGCGAAAACTTCAGGATTTCTTTTACACTTTGTTCCCTCTGATTACGGTTTTCAAGCCATCGGCTTCAGCATTTTTACAAGAAACCCCAAATCCAAAGTGGAAACACTATTTTTCAGTCAACTGTGACTCACTTCACATGAAGAAAACCCATCCCTGAGTTCGACCCTAGACCATTATACTGTAGTAGCTTTGCTACGACAGTAGGAGTTTTAGGTTATAAATTTTGTTGATTCTGTACACCTACTGTGGAACAAATCAAATGGCGCCGTTGCTGGGGATGGTGCCGTATTGTGAGTGAGAAGCTGTTGAACTTGTGATCCACATCACAAGTATTGGTGAATTCTCATTCCTTTTTTATTTTACCATTATTCCCCATTTCTGATTCCTTTGTGAAATTGAATGTTTATACTGTGCATACCTAGTTTTTCTTTGTTTTAAGTTTAACCAACTATAACCCTTTTTGGTAGCCTTGTTTTTGGTTTCTTGTTGTTTGTGTTGTGTTCCTAGGACTTTATGCAACACTAGGATAGGAACACTGCAAGCAAGCTAGAGAGAACCGGTGCACCACAAGAACAGGGGTGTGAAATAAGTTTACATAGTAATCAGATGGAGCCTCCACCTGAGGAGTAACAAAGTCAGCAGGGGATACCAAGAAACCCCAATGCCTACATGTCAATGAGGGCATACCCTGGTGGGTGCCCTCATGCATTGTACCTCCTACTTGAGAAGATGTAGTCGTCGAGGCCTTATTTCAAGTTGCCCTTGTTCCCAACTTCCATGGTATGGAAAATGAGTCCATACACACACATCAGGAGTTTGAGGAAGTTTGCACAACTTTCAAGGAGTGCAGTAGATATGGATGCAGCAAGATTTGAAGGCCTTTCCGCCAACCCTCGAAGACCCGAGCGAGAATTTGGCTTAATTCTCTAAGGCCGAGAGCCATCGGAATTGGGCGAGGCTGAGCGAGTTTTGAAAAGTTCTTCAGTGCACACAGGACCAACAGTTTGAAGAGGCAAATTTATACATTTGCAGCCCATGATAATGAGAAGTTCTACCAATGTTAGGAGAGATATATGGAAACCATCAGTGCATGCCCACACCATGGCTTTGATACATGGATGTTGGTCAACCACTTCTATGATGGAATGTCTTCTTCTGTGAAGCAATTATTGGAGACCATGTGTAGAGGGGAATTCCTGAGCAAGAATCCAGACAAAGCCATGGACTTCCTCAACTATGTAGCTGAAACCTCCAAAGCTTGGGATGAGCCAAATCTTAGGGAGACATATAGGATGAGGCCACTACCAAATCAAAGGGGAGGCATATACTCGCTCTCAGAGGACATGGAGATGAAAGCAAAGCTATCCACCTTGACTATGAGGTTGGAAGAGCTTGAAATGAGGAATTAGCATGAGGTACGAGCAGTGACTAAGGCATCTATGCCTAACCAACCATGCTTCAACTGTCAGTCCACTGAGCACCAAGGAGAGCATTGCCCAAGTGTTCCTTCAGTAAAGGGTTTTGTGGCTGAACAAGCCAATGCAGTGAGCCAATACAAGCCAATGTAGTGGGCCAACCCCATACAGCAGCCACCTACAGCCCCGGCGAAGGAACCACCAATTCTCTCACAGAAACAAACCTCCTCCTGTAGCTCTGCTGCTGCAGTGACATAGGTCCTCATTGACCACATTACCACCATCTTCATCTCCAGTTGAACAAGCTATTATGAACTTGAGTAAGGTGGTGGGTAACTTTGTGGAGGAACAAAAGGAAGTGAATGCCCAGGCCAGTCAAATAATTGACACGGCGGAAAGCACACTCAATAAGAAAATGAGCAACCTACACTCAGAAATTTCTCAAAAGCATGACAGCCTGCAAGCCAAAATTTCCCAAAAATATGACAACCTGCAGTATTCAATATCAAGACTATCGTCGTGACGAGTGCGGGGAAAGGGAAATTCCTCGGGGGGACATAACCAAATCCTGAGGGTTTGCATGTAGTGAGCTCTTCCCGGTGAGCCAAATTCTAGGATGGATGAAGTTAGAGCAATCATCATTGAAGTGGCAAAGAGCTCAAGCGGCCAGCACCCAAGCGGTATATGAGCGGGAACTAGAAAGCGGAGCAGAGGAGGTGGTGATCAAGCGGCTTGTAGAAAAAAATTAGCACGCCTTTTCCTCGAGCACTAAAAGCTAAAAAGAAGGCCATTAACCAGGTTGAAATGTTAGAAGTGTTGAGGCAAGTAAAATCTGACATCCTTACTTGACATGATCAAACAAGTCCCCACCTATGCAAAATTTTTGAAGGATTTGTGTATAGTGAAAAGAGGGCTGAATGTTGACAAGAAAGCCTTTCTGAATAAACAAGTCACTGTTGTCATCCAATGCAAGACTCTAATGAAATATAAAGATCCGGGTTGTCCAACCATCTCAGTTAATATTAGAGGCACTTGTGTGGAAAAGGCCTTCTTCAGACCTTAGTGCGAGGTATTGAATCTCCCTGTTTGATGTCTGGCTTGGCTCGGGTTGGGAGAACTAAAGCCCACCTCCATCACCTTTATCTCTTGAAAATAGATCAATCGAATGCAAAGGAGACTGATGGAAGATGTCCCTATCTGAGTGAATGAAATTCTGCTATCCAGATAGTTTGTTGTCGTAGACACGAGGGCAGTAGTAGCGAGGGCCAAATTATGTACCTATCATCTTGGGAAGACCATTCTTGGCCACTTCCAATGTGATTATCAAGCTTCTTTGAAATGGTGTTATGCAACTCACAGCAGAGAAACATGACCCTAGAACTCAACATCTTCACTTGAGTAAAATCACATCTTCTTAGGTGGAAGATGGCCTAGAAGAAGTTTGCATCATTGACACAATCCTGGAGGAACAGGCTGACCAACAGGGGATGCAAGATGTGTTGATTGAAGAATTGGCTGATATTGAAGGGGCGTGAAACCTGAGGACATGAAACTTGTCTAGGGAGGTGGAGGAAGAAGCAAGAGAAATTTGCCTTTGATGATTGAGGAAGGAACAAGTGAGCCCCAGAAATTTGAGCTTAAACCTTTGCACGTAAGGTTAGAATATGCCTATTTGGAAGAGCGGGGCCGGTGTCTGGATTGTCATTTCATCCACCTTTCGGCACTTCCGGGGAAGTGATCTAGCGCACATCCTCGGGAAAACAACAAGCCACCCCAGGGTGGAAGATTCTTGTCCCGAGAAGGGTATTAGCCCAGAAGTTTGCACCCATCACATCTACCTAGAAGATGAGGCAAAGTCAGTAAGGCAGCCACTGATTCACATGCACAGCAGGTGTTTTGAATCAACAAAATTTATACCTAAACTACTGATATTGTCGTAGCATGATTACTGCAGTATAGTGGCTCTAGGATCGAACACTAGGATGGGTTTTCGTCTTACAAATGGTTTGTATAATGGTTCAAAATGGTGAGGCTTTTGTTTGGATTTCGGATTTGTACAAAAACAGTGGTTGTTAATCTTGCAGAAGTTAGGCTGAAGAAATTCGAAATAAAATGTAAAAAGAAGACCTTGAAGTTTCGGGCCACTAGTTTGGTATGTAGGGTTGCAAAGGTGTCCTCGGGTTCTTACCTCGCATTAGGGAAGATGACATATAGTCATCTCCAAAACTGGATCTTTGTTTAACTTTAGAAACTAACCCTTAGTACCATTCCTATTTGGAAATATAAAGTTTCTTGAGCATTTAATGTTCTGGTTGAAATCGACCCATTTAACCTACCCTCGATGGCTCATAAATGACATCTAATGGATGTCAGTGTATCTACCATTAAGAATACACTGAACCTAAAAGCTTGCCAAGTATTGACCAAGTAAAATACATCAAATAGCATTTAAACCTAGTTTTGAAAGTTTGGAACATAAATCGCCCAATCTGCGTCTTGAAAACGGAGAACAACCCACATCAACCTACCCATGACCCCTCTCTTCAAGGTTTAGAGGCTTTAAGCTAGAACATCCTTTGAGTTGTCATCCTCAAAGGGTGTGTTTGGCAACCTAGAAGTGAGAGAAAGAGGAGAGAGAAGAGAGCGAGCCGAGGAGCAGGGCCGTAATGAAAATGCCTTAAAATGAAAGTTAGGTTACAAAAGTTCATAACACTTAAGCTTATATAGCCTTACAGGTGAAAAGACCCAAACTATCCTAAATAGTATCATTACAGTGAGGATAGAAATGGAAAAAACCAAAACGGGGTTGTTTGAACCCAAAAACAAAGCAGAACAATTTCACTATAGCCAAAAATTTCGCTATATAGCGAAATTACACAACATAGCGAAAATTTCGCTATTATAGCCGAAAAAATTTACGCTATCTTTGTTGTTACCAGCTATGGCGAAAATTTCGCTATAATAATGAAATTTCATATCTCTCTGCTTGCATCCACGCATCATCGACTGCATTTCTTCTTGTTTTCATCTTCAATTTCTTCATTCGGCTTGATGTAATCGAATATAAATCATAGAACTTCGGTGTAAATCGGTTTAACCCAAATTATGCTTAGCTTGATATGGTAGGATAAGTTTATGAAACACAAAACTACCCACAGCGACCTCGAAGAAATACAATCGTGAAGTATAAGGGACCTATACGTGTCAATTGGCTTAATTAATATGATTAGTACACAAAAAGCACTCAAAACCTATCTTAAATAGGGCTCAAAATAGCACTTTTTGGGCACTAATCACACCCCCCAACCGACACATTGCTAGTCCTTAACAATACCAAAAATAATCAACAAGTAGAGAATAAAAAACATGTGAGGCCAAAAAGGTTTGTAAAAGTAATGCATATCCTGCGATGAGAATCACAAAAACATAAGCTAAGACCATCTCGAAAGAATGAAAACATACAGCGTTGGTGACCGGCAAGCTCTCCTCGAGGCATGAACCGGGCTCTTACACAAAAGCTACGGGTTTGTTTACGATTGGTCTCGATCATAAACTCTGGCTATGCGTTCTCCCCAAACCTAGCTATTTCACAACTTCTTATGCTAACCAACCCAAATAGATTAGGACCCACTCTTATTCCACAACTCTTTTTGTGTTGTAGGGTGCAATGCTGAGGAATCGACCTCACCAAAGTCCATGTAACCGGGGATCCTGTGACTCCTAACGATTAAGGCTTAGGGCACAACGTCATAGGATCTTTCGACCACAAACTCTTTAGGTTTCACCCCGGACTTCGAATGATTTCGAGACTCCAGCACCTACAACTTGCTAAACTCTACCCATCCACCCGTGTAGCGAGCACTAAGTCGGTGGCTCCCAACCAGTTGGCTTAGGGCACCGGGCTTTGAAGGCTTTCGCCATATACCCCTCGGACCGTGCTCAGGTTTCAGGGCAAAGCGTTGCAATTTTCTTTTTTCTTTTCTTTTCTTTTTCTTTTTTTTTTTTTGGAAGACACATTGGCCTTCTATTCATGGGGGTCCAAAATCTATTCAAGGAGTAAACAACACTAGGTTAGGATTTGCGGCGTTGGGGGGGGTGGGTTTGGTGCTGAATCATCATATCATGGAGACCCTAATGTGCTTTCGGTGTATGTCATGTAAGGTGGAAGAGGCGGTTAAATACGACAAGAAGTTGACTAGTCATCCACTTAACTCGGCATAGGACCTTTCTACTTGCTAGCACCATTAGGAAGGCTTAAGTTGACACCTTTATGAGGCTAAACATTATGCAAATACAAAAGTTAAGTAAAATAAAATAAAAAAACATAAAAAAATTGGGTGCCAAAGTAGAAAATGTAAAAACTGCTATAAAGATTTTGATATAACCAAAAGGGCTAGTACAAGCTTATCATAGCTGAACATAATACAAACTAATCAAAATAAACCCCTGCCTACTGTTAGGTACAATACATACATAAGCAGTCTATCTGAGAGCGAGGTAGAGCGAGTTGATAAAACTAAGACAAAACAAGTATAAACAAAGCCAAACATAGTACTATAAATGCCACTTAGACGCTAGCTCTCCCCTGACAAAGAGTATAAAGCGTGTCCTCACAGGGTAGGGATAAGAAAGCTAGAGAAGGAAGTGTGACCACCTCACTGTGCTGGTGGTGAAGCTGGTGGATCTGAAGCTGCTGCGGTGGCTGCTAGCATATCCAAGAAGGTTCTTTGACGGATACAACGATTTGATCATGAGTAGTGGGAGTTTGTGTAGGCTCTGTCTGCCCCGGCTAAATTGGGAGGCGAGGTGGCTGCAGTCTATAGGAGAATAGCCTGATTCTGCGCTAGAGTGACCTCGGCTCGGGCCATCCGCTCAACCAAAACTGTCTGAGTAGTAGCAAGTGAGCGGACAACATCCATAACAGTTGATAAATCCCTAGAAGTGACAGGGATGTGCTCAGATGCCTGTTGTGATGTGGAGGATGGGCGGTTGTCTTAGCGAGGGCGAGGCGGTAAGTGGAAGCTGAAGGGGACAAATCTGGGCCAGAGTCTCTCCCACCTCCACAGCATTTGGGGTAGCTGGATGCTCACCCCTAGGTAGGTCCTTTGCAAAATCATCCTCTACCTCCTCCTGCTGGTGTAGAAGAAAAGAGAGCGGCATAGACAAGGTCTGCTCTAGGGATAAGATCTGAGGACAGCGCTGTCGACGCTCTATATGTGGCTCCTTCGGGAACCTAAGATGCTCCAAGACGTGGGATAGTAACCTCGGCATCAATAATGGAATAGCCTCCGCCCGAGCCAGGTCCTTGCGGTGGACCTTCTCCTCGAAATGTAGCAAAGCGGTCATGACAAGCTCGGCGGGGCTGAACCAGAACCCCTCGGATATCCGGTACAAGGCCTTGAGAATAGCTCCCCTCCGCTGTAAATAATGCTGCAGTGGGAACTTATTGGACTGAAGTACGTGGTCCGTGAGGAGCATCTGCGGAGGAAGCTGTCGGCGAAAAAGTATAGATCCGGCTGTCGTATCCCGAGAGAGAGAGCGAACCATCTCTTTAGCGATGGTGAGGCCCTTAGATACTGCAGTGGAGTTGGCGGAGCCTCTTGTGAGGCCCAAGTAGGGTGATATCAGGCGCTCATGGGAACTCGGGATGGCTATCGATCTTGAGCCGGCTGCGCATCGACCGGACACTCCTCGGGATGTCATAGTATGATAAAACTCCAAGTACCACGGGACCAGAAAAACCGCCTTGAGTCATGAATGGCGATAATGAGTACCTCTGGACCAACCGCATCGAATCTCTGAATCGCGAGTCCGCTGCCAATGCTGGCATATCATAGTATGACTCCCCGTGGAAGTCCCTGGCACGTAAATTCACGTTCCTTGGGATCGGATCACAGCTAAACATCGGACGCGTGATCCTCGAATGAGGATCTTGGGGCGATGAACTCGATCGGCTGGAGGGAGGCGAAGGCTGCGGCTGGGCCGTGAAGATCCCGGGCGGATGTCAGGCGGCAGGCGGAGCCCTCAGAAATGATCCACGGATGCACGGGAGAGGCGAGTCCACCGGTCACGTATCGCACGTATGGGGGCTCGAGAACCACTGGGCTCCTTTGGAATAGGCTGCGAGGCGGGACTTTGCATCACGGTTTGCCTCGGGGTGATGCGAGGAGGCGCCTCACGAGATCCACAGACCCGGAGAATGGCCGTGACGTACTGGATGTGCTAGGCGCCATCTACGGCAAGAGACCTGAGTCTAAACCCTAGGCACATGCGATGTGTCGTGGGTGCGAACCATGGGTGGCCCTCAACCTTGTGACCAGGGATGGGCGGCAGCGACTTAGGCGTGCGGCTCAGGCAAGGGACTGAAATGCAGGGCTCGGCTCAGGCGTGCGGCGGAGAGGCGCGACTCGGGACTGCGGTGAGGAGCGGCTAGGGCCTGCGGGTGCGGGGAGGCAGGGGAGTGGAAGTTGAATCGCGTGGGGGGTTGCTCCTTTTTAATGGAGCTTGGGTATGAAGTGCGGGGGCCAAAATTTTCGCTATTATTCACGGAGATTTAAGCCACACACCAACACCGACATAAAAAAAAAACGAAAACAAAATAATTAAAATTACATAAACTAAATAAAAAAAAATTAAAATAAAATATAAAAGCGAACAATTTAAAAAAGGTTTTAATTAAAAACTAAAATAAAATAAAATAAAATACTAAAAATAAAATAAACTAAAAATTAACCAAAAAGAAAACCAAAATTTTGAGCTGCAGTTTGGTCTCGGTGGGGCGAACCAACTCAATCATTTGGGAGCTGTTTGTCATGGAGGATCGAGGAGGGGAATCTCCTCCTCGTTTGCAATGTGTTGTGCAACATAGGGCTTCACTCTCTGCCCATTGACCTTGAACACTCTATTATCCTTTGGGTTGAGCAAATCTACCGAGCCATTGGGGTATGCCTGATGAATGATGAATGGTCCAATCCATCTGGATTTAAGTTTGCCCGGAAAAAGGTGGAGTTTGGAGTCATATAGGAGAATTTGGTCCCCCTTTTTGAAATTCTTGCAGGATATCATAAATTATACCATCTTGATCTTTCCTTTGTAATCTTAGAGTTAGTAAGGCATCATTCGTAGTTCCTTCAACTCATTGAAGTCGAGAATCTTTGGGCAAACCTACGCAAATCCATGTTCAATTTCTTCATTGCCACGTACTTTGTACTCTATTTCCCTTTGGAAGATGGCATGCCTTGCCATAGACAAGCGGTATGAGAGCGTTCGAATCGTTTTGAAAGAGTAGTGTAGGCCCACGGTGAATCAAGCAATTTGAGGGACCCGATCTTTTACATTGTTGTTCGCGCTACATTAGTATAGTCTTTATCTCCTGTTGTGGCTCTACTTGACCACTTGTTCCCGAGGATGAGCTGGGGTAGCCAATTTGTGTGTAACACCATATTTAGCCATGAGGTTTCGAAACACTTGTTAATGTGAACCCCATAACTAATAATGGCTTTAGGTACTGAGCCTCGAAAAGATATTTGCAGCTAAGAATTTAGGCACCACCACAACAGTATTGATTTTTGCGAGGATTGCCTCAGCCCAGGCAAAATCTCATAGTCTACCCCCACCAATATGTATGCATGCCCATAAGGCGTAGGAAAAGGTCCACGTGAAAATGGTGCTGAACATCAAATATTCAGCTACTAAGAATTGGGTTTTAGGGCATCATATAATACAAATGAGACAATTTCAGGAGCCTTGGCATCTATCACATCTTGGCATTTGGTGAGCCTTTCAAAAAGAAGGCCGGTGAAGCCAGACTGGTACCTTGATTCTTTGATATTACGGAAGCAAGTGACCACCACGGGCATTCTCATGGCGGTGGCTCGAATTCCCTACATTGTTCTTCTTCGGGCACACACTTCTAATTGCTCGATATGCACGATGTTAAACAAGAAAGGTTCTTCCCAATATTAGGAATGAATCTTCTCTAAGAAATACTCCCACTATCTTGTTCTTTCGATTAATTTGGAAGTTCTCCTGTTGCTAGGAAATTGGCAATGTGAGCATACCGAGCATTCTCGGTGCATTAGAGATCTTCGGAAATTCATCGTTGATGGGGGGAGGGGGGGATATTATGGTGTGGGCTATAGTTAATCTCGAAGATGAGGTACCCGACATTCTCTCTACCCTCTTTTTGTCCTTAATTTGCAGTGAGATTCTGGCAGAAAAGATACCCATGTCGGATAAGTCTTGCCTTAGCATTTTGTTTGGTCAGGAGATATTTCAAAGCGGAATGATACATGAAGCAATCTCTCCGAATGACCAAGTATGCTTTCGAAATTTATCTAAGGCATAAACCCTTTGCCAACGATTCTTTCTACATGTAGTATAGTTCCTTTGTGCTTCATTCAAGGTTTTCTTGCATAATAGACTACATAAAGGTTTTCCACCTTCTCTTCCTTAAAATTCTCATTAGCAAGATCTTACATCACCCATCTCAGTATTTTGATTAGTGCTGTGTGTGTGCGATGGTCAAATGGGACCTCAACTCTTAGCTCTTAAGCCAGTCTCTCCATAGAATTTAGAATATTTCTTGAAGTAAACGCCGAGGGGGCTTAGCAATCTTCGAAAAGTCCTTGATAAATCTCCTGTAAAAGCCTGCATGGCCAAGGAATTGCCTAACTATTTTTACATTTGTTGGGGAAGGCAGTTTGGAAATAAGTTCAATTTTTGCCTTGTCAACTTCTATTCCCCTGTTGGAAATGACATGCCCTAGCACAATCCCTTAGTTCACCATAAAATGGCATTTCTCGAGTTAAAGCACCGGAGTTCTTTTCAATGCACCTCTGCTTGGGACGACGAATTAGTCGGACATTCTTGAAATCACCTTCGGTATCTCTGATGATGTCATCCATGTAGACTTCCATTATGCGCTCACCATATCATTGAATATACAAGCATACATCTAGAAGGTGCGCGAGGGGTGTTGCAAAGACCAAGGCATCCTCTATGGCTCAGTTCGAATGGACAAGTAAAGTGGTCTTTTCTTGATCTTACGAGTGCAATCCTGCTCCGAAGTACCACGAATACCCATCTAAAAGCAATAGAATGGGTGCGACTCTCTCAAGAAGGCGATCAATGGAGGCGGTGGAAAGTGATCTTTTCTTCTTTGCATTGAGCCTCTTGTAATCTATGCATACCCTCCCAACCGGTGGTAGAGGCGGGTAGACATCATAACCTTTTCATTTTTAACGGTGGTCACCCCTTGATTTCTTGGGCACCACACAGGTTGGGCTTACCCGAGTGCTGCTCCCGGATGTGGGTAAATGATGCAGATCTTGCGGCAACCCGGGACTTGATGCGAGACTACCTCACGCATGTGAAGTTCGATCTCCTGCATGGCTGCTAACTTGACTTTTGACTCCTCTTCCTAAATAAATGTGATGGTGCAGTTATTGGGCTGATGCCTTAAATCGGAAATTTTCCACCCCAAAGCTTGCTTGTTCTGTCTTGAGGAGGTGCGAGTTGTCCTCTGTGGAGTGGTGGTAGTGAAACGATATTCTGTGAGGACAGCGCTTGTTTTTCTTCAAAAATGCATATTTACAATTCAGCGATCGGGGTTTGAGATCCAGCTGTTGAGATTCCTTTCCTCTTCTCCAGTCAGTAAAGGTAGAATTTCCACCTTTTTTCTCGGCATCCTGCGAATAATACATTGAGGTTCTGTTGCTCTTCAAGGCCTCAAACAACTGCAGGTTAGCACATTTTGCACTTGCGCTCATTAGCATGTTCTTGAGGTGTATCTATTGTCTGAGACTTCTTCTGATCATCCTCCATTGGTTGCATATGTCTTTTACTCAAGTGGAAGATGAGTTCCAAAGTCATATTCCCAAAGTGAGTTGCATAACCCCATTTAACTTAATTATAATGGCATTAGTAGCCAAGAATGGCCTTCCCAATATGATGGAGTACATGGTTGGCCCAACACCATGGCTACGTTTCAAAATGCGACAAAATCCAGGTAGTAGAATTTGTCCTTGTATTAAAACATCCTCAATAGTCTCCTTTGGTATTTTAATAGACCTATCGGCTAGAACGATTGTGATGGAAGTAGGCTTGATTCTCCCAGACCAAGGCCTTGTACATGGAACTCAGCGGTGGGTTCACACTAGCTCCCAAGTCTAGTAGTGCTTTTTCTACACAAGTGCCCCCGATATTAACTGAGATTGTAGGACATCCCGGGTCTTTATACTTCATAGGAGTCTTGCACTCAATGATAGCACTCACTTGCTCGGTCAAAAAGGCCTTTTTATTCACATTAAAGTCTCTTTTCACCATGCTTAAGTCCTTCAAAAAATTTGCATACGTGGGGACTTGTTTGATCATATCTAGAAGAGGGATGTTCACCTTCACCTGCCGAAGTACTTCTAAAATTTCAGTTTGGTTAATCGAATTTTTCCTTTTTCGAAGTGCTGGCAGGAAGGAGGGAGTACTGCTGTGTTTCACCTCTTTCCTACTCTTGGTTGTTCTTCCTCGGGTGGATTCGAAGCCAGCATTGGAGCTTTCTTGGTTGGTTAAAATTTCTTTGGTCTCGGTTAACACCTTCTCAAAGTCACTACTGCTTTGACTTCATCAATTCTTGCATTGGGATCATTGACGAGCCTATCTCATGCATTCCCTAGAGGTTTCTTTATTAATAAGGGAAGGGAATTTCCTTTTTGGACCTACTGCTAACGTTAGATAACTTTGAAATGAAACTTTGCAACTCAGAATGCATCTTTACATCTAATCTCTTGTTGAGTGAGCTCTCTCTTGTTTCAATTTTTAATTAGTTTGAACATTCAACATCTTTGTTCCTCACAAGGTACCCACTACCTTGCTTGTTCGAATTGCACCTTTCGACGGGAGAAAAAGGTGGAGGTACTTCTTCTTTGTCTTTGAAGTGGAGCTAAGCTTCTTTGCTATCTTTGGGAACACTATGCGGGAGGATTTAGTCACGTGATAGGTTTGGATGATTCCTCCAATTAGGGTTATAGGTGTTTCCATAAGGAGCATTTGTAGGTGGCTTATTTTGGCCTAAGACATGGGCATGCTCTTGCATTAAGTCCCTCACTGAAGGAACTACAGGACAATGCTCCCCAGGATGGCTACTTGACTGACAATTATAGCAAGTTGGTTGAGATCTGCGGAGCAATTCATTCCTTGCGCCATCTTGATTTCTCATTTCAAGCTCCTCTAACCTTCGGGTCAAAGTGGTCAGTTTTGCTTTCATCTCCGTGTCTTCCGAAAGTGCATAAATCCCTTTGATTCACATGCACAACAGGTGTTTTGAATCAACAAAATTTATACACAAACTCACGTCTTTGTCGTAGCATGACCTCTTTGTGATGCATAGTGGCTCTAGGATCGAACAACTGGGATGGGTTTTAGTCTTACGAATGGTTTGTATAATGGTTCAAAATGGTGAGGCTTTATTTGGATTTCGGTTGTACCAAAAGCGTTGGTTGTTGTCACTAAGTTAGCTGAAGGAAATTCGAAATAAAATGTAAAAAGAAGACCTTGAAGTTTCGGGCCACTAGTTTGGTATGATAGGGTTGCAAAGGTGTCCTCGAGTTCTTACCTCGCATTAGGGAAGATGACATATAGTCATCTCCAAAACCGGATCTTTGTTTAACTTTAGAAACTGTACTTAGTACCATTCTATTTGAAATAGAATTTTAGGCATTTAATGTTCTGCGATTGAAATCCATTTAACCTACCCTCGATGGCTAAGTAAAAATGACATCTAATGGATGTCATTGTATCTATAAATAAGAATACTGCTTGAATCTAAAAGCTTGAAGTATTGACCCAGGAAAATACATCGAATAGCATTTAAACCTAGTTTTGAAAGTTTGGAACATAAATACGCAGTACCTGCGTCTTGAAAAACAGAGGAACACCGGCCAACCCATGACCTACCTAGAAACCCTCTCTTGAGGAGTTTAGGGCTTTAGTAGAACATCCTTTGAGTTGTCATCCTCCAAAGGGTGTGTTTGGCAGCCTAAAGTAAGGAAAATAGTGGAGATAAGAGAGAAGCGAGGCGAGAGCCGGGGGCCGTAATGAAAAATGCCTTAGAATGAAAGTTAGGTTACAAAAAGTTCATAACATGGCTTATAGCCTTACAAAGGTAGAAAAACCCAGACTATCTAAATAGTATCATTACCGGTGTGAGGGATAGAAATGGAAAAAACCAAAGCGAGTCGTTTGAACCTAAAAACAAAGCGAGAACAATTTCATTTATATAAGAAAATTTAACTATCTATGAAATTCGCTATAATTCGCAATTCTCTTCTCCTGCTTGCATCTTGCATCATCGACCTCATTTCTTACTTTGTTTCATCTTCCAATTTCTTCATTCAGGCTTGATGTAATCGAATATAAATCATAGAACTGGTGTAAATCAATTTAACCCGATGTAGCTTGATATGGTAGGATAGGTTTATGAAACACTGCAAAAACTACGATAGCCTCGAAATACAATCATTAGTACCAGGGACTGCATGTCAATTGAAGCGAATTAATATGATTAGTACACAAGCACTCGAAACCTATCTTAAATAGGGCTCGAAATGGCACTTTTTGAAGCATTGTCGACCTGAGAAGATTGAACCCACATATGCAAGGCGGTAGGGCGAGAGTCACAAGGCTGCGAGGCTGGTATCATCTACCCCATATCAGACAACACTTGGGTGAGTCCAACCCAGGTGGTGCCTAAGAAATCGGGGGTAACCACGGTGCATAACGAAAAAGGAGAGGAGATGCCCACCCTCCTTACCACGGGTTAGAGGGTATGTATTGATTATAGAAGGCTAAATGAAGTGACCAGGAAGGATCACTTCCCTCTACCCTTCATGGATCAGCTTCTTGAAGTTCTAGTCGACCCTTCTCTTGTTTCTGGATGGCTATTAAGGGATGCTCCAAGTGAAATTCTTTGCAGGCCGGGGAAAAAGACCACGCCCACATGCCCATTTGGCACATATGCACATACAGGAGAATGCCCTTTGGCCTATGTGCCTGCCACATTTCAACGATGTATGCTCTCGGTATTTTGATGATTTGGTAGAGCGCGTTATGGAGGTTACATGGATGACATTCTGATCTATGGAGGGAGTTTGAAGAATGCACAATCAACTGAAGCTATCTGCATAGGTGCAGAAAAAACTGTCTTGAGTGGGAAAAATTCCATTTTATGGTCAGTCAGGGAATTGTACTGAGGCATATTATTTTAGAAAAAGGTATCGAAGTTGATAAGACAAAATTTGAAAACCCAATTTCCAAAGCGCTGACCACCCTGCACAAATGTCGAGTTTGTGAGGCATTCTTGGGGCATGCGGGGGTTCTCTGGGAGAGTTCATCATGGACTTCTCAAAATTGCCAAGCACTCTCTACAAGCTTCTTTGGAAAAGATGCCAAATTTAGTTGGGATCTGGGGCGCGAAAAGAGCTTTGAGGGCTTAAAGCTATTGACCTCCTGTCCCAGCTGCCCAGCCCAGCATGTGTGTGTGTACTGCCCTTGCACCTGTGCGCTTGTACGATAGTGAGAGCCCATTGGTAGTTACCCTTCTAGGTGATGTGCGATGCAAGCGATCTAGCCATTGAAGCGATTCTGGACAAAGGGAAGAAGAAGCCATATGGTCTATTATGCGAGTAAGACACTAAATGAGGCCTGAAGGAATTACACAACCACGAGAAAGGAAATTTATTAGCGATGAATTACATGCCTTAAGGCAGAATTTAGAGCTTATACCTGGTTGGGTCGGACATAATGTATTCATGGATCATTCAATGGAAATACTGCTCCTGACAAATGCTAAGGCTAGGCTTGCTCGGGTGGGCTCTCTGCTGCAAAGTTTAACACGCCCAGTGGGGATAAAAGGGTGTGGAAAATGTTTCATAGATCCTTGTCGAGATTAACATTCAGCACCTGACCTCCTGACCCTCCCGTCGATGATGAGTTCCACGAGAGTGCTGCTCTAGTTGAGAAGGCACCGTATGCTCGCACAAATTAGCAGCTCTGAGAGGAGCTACGGCGGATTGGAAAACATAAGACAAGAAATTCTTATTCGCAAAATTCACTCTATTAGGAAGAACCACTTCTTGTCTGAAATCTTTGTCTTGCCAGAGATAATCGGGAGGTGTGTGCTAAATCGAGCAACGAGGAATGTGACGCTGCCATGAGAATGCATGTGGAGGCCGTTTCTTCAAAAGCTGCAGGAAGGTCTTTGAGTCGGATTCACGGCCCTCTCTTTTCAAGGATGCCCATACCATGTGCGAGGAATGGGACAAATGCGAAAAGGTTGGGGAAGATTTCTGCAGCCTTCACATGATGCCTTTAAACTGATTTTGGTAGTTGATCTTTTCCGGCGTGTAGGATCGATTTCATGAGACCATTCCCTTCCTCCCTTGGATACCTCTACATTTGGTGGGAGTTGACTATGTGTCAGAGTGGGTTGACGAGTTCCTTCGAGGCGAAGACCACGGGGTGGTCTTAAAATTCTTGAAGGAGAATATATTCTTCGGATTTGGGGTCCCGAAGCTGTAGTGGTGATGGAGGTTCGCATTTCTACATGAGCCTTTGAGGAGCCTCCTCACTGTATGAGTATCCAAGCATAAAGTAACCACCATACCACCCTCAGATTTGATGGCCGAGTTGGAGCTAGCGATAGAATCGAGACAATATTGATGAGAGTGGTGAACTGGCAAGAGAAGGATTGGTCTCTCCCAGGCCTCTTTGGACTCTTTATTGGGCGTCTGAGAACATCTACAGAATGGGCATGTCTCCTTATCGCTAGTTTATGGCCAAAGCATGTCACCTACTGTGGAGTTGAGTATAAGGCATGGTGGGCGTGAAGAGTGTGAGGAACTTTGGATATGAACATGGCTAGTCTGTGAGGGCTCCTCGTGTCAGCCCAGGCTAGAAGAACTGGGAATGATGCCTACTTTAGCTCAAAGAATTGCAAAGATAAAAATTGAAGAGGTGGCATGATCAACTATGCTTCATGAAACATTTCAAACAAGGAGACCAAGTGTTGCTCTCGACTCAGATCCACCTCTTTAAGACAGCTTAAATCAAGATGGGCGGCCCATTCACCATGCGGGAGTCTATCCCGATAGATCGATGGACTGTTCAATCCCAGGCGGGGTATTCGAGGTTAATGGTAATTTGAAGCCATATGTAGTGCAGCACTCAGGCCGACAGGAGAGTCCCCTCCCCTTGACCTCCATGGATTTCTAAGCAGTCTTACGAGGAAGTGGCTTCTACGGGTATCTAAGAAGCCCTAAAATTTTGTTGCTTTGAAATTTTGGTTTCTTTACTTTTAGTTCTTGTTTTTAGAGATTTTCTTGATTCCCTTGCTTTGGCTCATTTTTCTTTTGAAAAATTTTTCTCATTTGCAAGTTTGTTTTCTCACAATTTTTAGTCTTCTATTTTGCAGGTGTTGCGGTGAAATTTGAGGTGTTATTTTACCTTTAGAAATTTTATAGGTGCGAAAGAATTGTAACTCTGAAATTCGTGAGTCCCCTTTGTTCATCTCCCTTGCCACTTTCATCTTAGTCTAGCGTAACCTTCGTTTCTGCGCCTTCATTAATTTTCCTTTCTTTTTGAACCAGCCAGTTAATAGGCATTTAAGGCCATTAATTGGCCAAAACCTTTCATTTGCCCCCCCTCCCTATATAAAGACCTTTTCTTTCTTTCCTTTTCATTTCACATCCCGTTTCCATTTTAAAGCCCCGCTCCCCTTTATATCATGCTTAGGCTCTAGGAGTAAGGCGAGGCTACGCCCGGAGGGCGCGCTTTTCCGACCTGGTGCGCGTTCCTCCCTCCCCTCTTAGGCGGCTCAAAGCTGAAGTTTGCTCCGCCATCGGCTTGCACCTCCGACCACTGCTCCTCCGTCAGCACTCGGTCATTGCTCATCTTTCGCTCGGGGAGTAGTCTTCTTGTGGGTTCCTCATGCGTTGCCCCAAGGAGATACCACACTCGAGTTGGCCCCCCTCCACCCTCTCCGCCCCATCCTAAGCCACCCCGAGGAGAGTGTCCACCGTCAAGAGGGCCCAGGGCCTGGGCGGGGAGTCCTCCGAGCTCCGGGCCTCGGGGCGTAGTCTCCGCCGTGAGGCCACTGTTTGGAGCCTCCTCTGAACCTGTCCTAACTTCCATCATCCAGTGACCATCTTTATTGCAACTATTCTAGGAATGCGGTGTAGTGAGAGGGACTGCATGATGAGGTTATTATTATGATCTTCCGTCCTTGCACGGGCAGAGACTCAGGGCTGATGCTCTGATGCCCGGTACTCCTGAAGCCGTTCATGACCTGGCCGGTTTTCTACCCTTGGGTGGTCGCCGAGTTCTACCACATGATGACATCGAGCGAGTCAACCGTACTCTTCATTTCTCCATCAACGGTCGGCCAGGGATACTCAGGGCCTCAGACATCGCCGCTACATTCAATCTATCGGTGGTCCTCGCCAACTTGGCCGCTTATAGGCAGTGGCCCCATCCCTTGCCCAGGGAGATGGTCCGTCTTCTTTCCGGGGACACTACCGCCTAGTCGGTTCATTTGACGCTCCAGCGTATGCTTCTTATAGATCACATTCTGCGATCCCCAATCTTTTCCCTCTCAGCGTACAGTGGAGGAGGGCATCTTCAGGAGGCCACATGTCGCGTCTCGGAGCTCTTTGGTTCAATCTGCGGAGCTTATTACCCAGCTTCCTTGTACATTTCGGACAAGGTCCATACGCGAAGTGCACCTCGGTGAGTCCACACCTCTCTTATTCTGAGACTCCTATCGGGTAATTGAGCATATCGGCTTCCTGATGAGCAGATTAGGCAAGTCGTATTTGTGAGGATAAGCGCAGGTCGATCGGTGGCGTATGCCCATTCTTTCCCCGCTTCCGGTAGAGGACTGACCAGCGGTAGATATTCCTCTTTGAAGACAGCCCTCTAGTGGAGCATATTGGGAGCCTCGGGCCTCAAACCTGATCTGGCATCTCCCCTGGCCCCGTCTTTGCCTTATAGGCGGTCTTTGCGGTGAGCACTCGCACCACCTCAGCGGCATATCACCGATTTCCACGGGACTTTACGACCATCATGGATGTCCTTACGTTCTCCACTCTGTTAGCATCATTCACGACTGCCCATACGGCCCTCACGGAAAAGGATGACTCTGCTGAGCTACCATGGCGGACCAACGCCATTCGCATAGAATCGAGGCGTTTCTCATGCGAGATCCAAAGTCACAGGTCTCCTATGATCTCCCCCATATGTACTTGCTAAAGTGGTTTCGCTCCTACTCACAAGACCGATTGCCTCCTCCCACCTCCGGCCCTGCGAGACTCCTTGCCAGATCCTCACGGAGCTGCAGTGATTACGGTACTCGGCTGTGACACCTCGTCCGGAGTCCATGCGGGGACGCCTCTTCCTTTGGATCTTGGTGTTGGGGAGGTAGAACTTCCCTCCCGCTCTGCCTCAATCCACACCCCATTGCGGTCAATGGCACACTTGGTTGGGGGGGGGGAGTTAGTGAAGTGATTTTATACGTAGATATCGAGTTTTTGTTACACTTTTGAGTCTACGCTACGTGTGAGCAAAGCCCATTTTGTATGTAGGCGACACTTTTGCTTCTTTTGAGAAAATTTGTTTTTGAAAAAATTTGAAAATTTAGTGACACACAGCCCATTATACATATCGAACTGACTCGGTTCTTAACTCATTTGCAATAATTTTGCCTTTTTTTTGTGGTTTTTGCTGGCACAGGATTGAAAAATTGAAACAACACTTATGCCATTGATACTAGATTAGTTCCATGCATGATTAAGTGGTTGGTCAATTGAAGTCTCCTAGTATTCAATCTTTTCTTCCACCTTTAGCTAGCCACACATTGTGCACATCAATTTTCTACCTTAATAGCACAGCGCATAACTCCTTATCGTGCAAACCTACTAGTTCATTGACCACTGTAAAGGTTATGGTTCCCTAGAAGAAGGCCAATGAAGTCTTCAAAGAAAAGACAAAGAAAAGAAAAGAAAAAAGAAAGAGAAAAGCCGCTACGCTTTACCTTGAAACCTGAGCACGGTTTGAGGGGTTTACGGCGAAAGTCTTTAAAGCCTAGTTCCCTAAGCCTTAGTTGGTTGGGAGCCACCAACTTAGTACTCGCTACATGGGTGGATGGGTGAGGTTTAGCGAGCCGTAGGTGCTGGAATTTCGAGATTCGTTCTGTTCGGATTAGGGGTGAAACTTAGAGGAGTTAGTGGTCGAAGATCCTGCGTGACTTGATGCCCTAAGCCTTAGTTGGTTGGGAGTCATCGGTGGAGCCGGTACACTACGGACTTTGGTGAGTCGATTTACTCAACATTTACGTCTTACAATACAAAAGAAATATGACAAAATAGTGGAACCCAGTTTATTTAGGTTGGTCAATGTGCTAGGACTTGGCGGTAGCAGTTGGAAACTTGATTTAGTAGGTTATTGTTTAATAGTCTATAAACACTTAGATTTTTGGGGTGTTTGGGATGATTCCATAGGATAGATGCTCTTAAAACTTGGTCCTATATGGCATTTATTCTCAATTTGGTTGTTGTGCGGGGTCTCAATCATTCACAACGGGTAGGGCGTGCCTCATACACTTTTTGAAAATACCATTCCTTTTGCATGAGCTTAACTTGTATGCTCTTCTTTCTTTTTGTCATTGCTAAGGGACTAGCAATGTGTCGGTTAGGGGGAGTGATTAGTGCCCAAATAGTGCTGTTTTGAGCCCTGTTCATTGCAGGTTTTGAGCACTTTTTGTGTACTAATCAACTTAAATAACCCAATTGATGTAAGGTCGAACTACCTCTTAATCATATTTTGTGGATATTTTTGTAGTTTTGCAAGCCCGATTACTCTTGTTATCTTCAAACCCGATTCAAATCACGAAGAACCGGGCCGAACTGAAATTTGCATGTACAAAGCGAGAGAGTAATTGGAGCTACATCTGAAGGAGAGTGAGCATTGCTGAGATTTTGCAGTGTTGCGAATTTTATGGCTAGGAATTTGCGGCTGCGAGAATTCGCGGCTATACTATTTTGCTATGTTGACCGCTTTTTTATTTGCTTTTTGTAGTTTTGTACAAAATTGCCCTCATTGTATTTTGTTGTTTCATACTTTTGTAATTTCCTTGACTTTGAGAGTATATAAGCCTCAGTCAAGGTACGCTAAAATCAATAAATCCATCGATCAATAAGGGGTGGCACAAAGCTCCTCAGTTTTCAGCGGGGTGTGATTTTCTCTCATTTTCTCACTTTCTTGCACTTTCTCGCGACTGAACACCCCTTGAGGATGACAGCTCCAAGGGATGCTCAGTACCAAACCCTCGTCCTTGAAGAGGAGGGTCGATAGGTGGAAGTTTTGAGGTTAAGCTTGTCCTCTGTTACCCAGCATGAGGCATTTATTATCATTTATGTTTGCATCTCACGTTAGGTTTGAATCTCACTGTGATGTACCACTGGTAGCGTGCCAGCAGCTTTAAAGTCTCGGTGGATACTTGTTACTTCTAGATCCACTAGCTCTTACAGCTTAGTTTCCATTTATTTACTTCTACGAGGTTAGATCCAAGGTCAGTTTTAACTGCTTCGAAACATTAATGGTTAATAAATGTTGTATACTAGGAGAAAAACTTTTAAGGTTCAGTCTTTATGGCTAAAAATAGATCCGGTTCGGGAAATGACTATAGGTCATGATTCGTGCCACAGTAGGGTGATCTGAAATCAACAAAATTTGTATCCTAAATTCCTCCTACTACCCTAGCAAAGCAACTGCAGTATAGTGGCTCTAGGGTCGAACACAGGGATGGGTTTTCTTTGCACAAATGATTTACTGTTAAGCTCAAAATGGTGAATTAAATTTGGATTTTCAGGTTTTGTTAAAACAGTGAGAGAGAATGGTTGTGAACTGGGGATAAAAGTGAAATAAAATTTGAAAAAGATATCCTTGAAGTCTTGGGCCACTGGTTTAGGGTTCTAAGGAAATCAACATGTTCTCGGGTCTTTTTCCTCATGTTGGGGATAATAACATATAGTCATTTCCCGGACCGGATCTTCATTTGGCATTAAAACTTAAACCCTAAAACTACTCCCTCTTGAAACGTAGCATTTAATAAGCATAAATGTCCCTGACAGTCAAAACACATCTCATAAAACTATCCTACAGTAACTAATGAGAACCTTAAGCTTTGGATGACGGTGGATCTAAATATAAGCATCCATTGTAACCAAAGCTTGCAAATACGTTAGTGAGGAGTAGGTCCTAGAAGATTCTTTTAGGTGAGATCTGGGACTCGGAAATACCTATAAATGCGCATGAAAAACACAAGAGAACATGTAAGCACCTCCAAAATCTTCACCCAGTGGCCCTCATAACTGAGATGAGGGGTTTAATAACATGCCTTGATTTGTCATCATCAAGGCGTGTTTGGATGGCGAGAAAATGAAAGAAAATGAAAGAAAGTGAGAGAAAGGATAAGAAGCGGGAAACGGGCGAGCTGAAAGCTTCTTCCCAAAATTTATTGCCGAATTGATTGATCTTACAGGAACTTGACTGAGCTTATATAGTGCTCAAAGCAAGGGAAATTACAAATACAAACCAAAACAAAAGCTATTACAAGGGTAGAAATGAAATTAACCAAAACGGGGTCGTTTATACACAAAACATCCAAAAGCAGAGAATTTTGCTACAAACAAAATTTTCGCTATATAGCGAAATTTCCAGTTATAGCGAAATTTTCACTGTTGGCACTATTCATCAATGTTGGCTCTTTTTGTTTCATTGCTCCTGTGCTCTTATTCCTGGTGCATTATTCCATCTCTTTTGCTTTGATATTCTTCATTCCCGACTTGCTAAAATTGATAGAAAACCATATGAAATTGATGGAAATCAACCCGACTTTGTTATGATTAGTTGGCTACTTGATTTGGCTTCCAATTCCTGCAAAAACTACAAAAACAACCCCAAAATGCGAACAAAAGTACAATAGGGACCCGAACATGTCAATTGGGTTAATTATAACAATTAGTACACAAAAAGCGCTCAAACCTATTAAAAATAGGGTTCAAAATTGCACTTTTTGGGCACTAATCACACCCCCAACCTACACATTGCTAGTCCCTTAGCAATGAAAGAAAGAAAGAAAGAAAGAGCATACAAAACGATAACAAAATAATGTTCACAAAAATGGTTTTCTAAAAGGTTGTGAATGAGTCAATCCTAAGTAAGAATCATCAAACCCTTGTCCAATAACTATCTTGAGATAATGAATGCCATACAAAAATGAGTATCAAAAGAGCCTCGATCTAAGTGAGAGCAAAACTTCACAAAATCTCAGTTTTGTTTGATCGGCTCAGCAAATAAAGCTACTTACAACTAAGCACTCCTCCCCCGCAGCTTTAGCTACTACCGACCTAGCATGCTAACTTGACTAAATAGATTAGGACCACTCTTATTCACAACTTTTTTTTTTTTGTGAGGGTGCGATCGTGAGAATCAAGCCTCCACCAAAGTCATGTATGAGGATCTCAGAGTGACTCGACCAATTAAGGCTTAGGGGCACCCCGAGTCATGAGGATCTTTTCGACCACTAACTCTTCGAGGTTTCACCCCGAGCTCAGAATGATTTGAACTCCGGCACACACAAATTGCTAAACTCTACCCATCCACCTGGCAAAGCGGTACTAAGTCGGTGGCTCCTGACCAATTGGCTTAAGGCACGAGTTGAGGCTTCGCCATAAACCCCTCGGGCCGTCTTTCGGAAGGTTTCGTAGCGTTGCGAAATTTTCTTTTTCTTTTCTTTTTCTTTTTCTTTTCACTTCTTTCTTTTTCTTTTCTTTTTCTTTTGAACCCATTGGCCTTCTAGTCATGGGGGTCCTTAACCTATTAAAGGTGGTCGCGAAACTAAGTGCGTTATTCTGAGGCTTAGGAGGCTAAGCGAGTTTTAGGTTATTGAAGAAACCGATGTACGGTGTGTGGTTAGCTAAGGTGGAAGAAAAGGTCGAAAGCGATAGAATTCAGCTAATCATCCACTCAATTAGGCATGGAACCAATCTAACATCAATAGAATTGGACAAAGTTTCAATTTTTCAAATTACAGGCTAGGCAAACAAAAAAAAAATAGGTGCAGTTTTTGAACAAAATAAGTTGTATAGTATAACAGCTTCACAAAAAGGAAAACCAGCAAGCCACTGAACATCACAAAATGGGCTTGCTTAAAATAATAACAAAAACATAAATACAAAAGTCACTTCCTTATTTGCTCTCCCCTGACGAATGTCTCATTGTCATAATGGGGCTCGGATTGGAAAGTTAGGGAAGGAAGTGTAACCTCCTTGATGAGATGTGATCATTATTAGATAGGAGACTTTGCAAGCTTTCCATCGACACCTTATTCACTCCGTTTGGGCCCAGTAAAACGAAGTTAGAGAAGAAAAGAGAGAAAAAAAAGTGACCAGTTGGAGCATTTTGAAATTTTCACCTTCATAAAAATTTCAAAAGTATTCTTTCTGGTTAGATTTAGATTCTACACTCTCTAAGCTTTCCAACGGTACCAAAAATGCCTAAAACAGAGTTCGTATGAGAAAGTTATGCTCAAAACAAAATCAGGAGGTAAAATAGGAAGAGTGCAGTGAAAATTCGCTGGAGTAGCTAAATTTTATTTGTAATAAGCTGGCTCAAAATTTCTATATAAATAGCGAAAATTAGCTATAGCAATTTTTTTAATAAAATAAATAAAAAAACAAATTTTTTTTTGAGAGAATTTTTTTTTTGATAAAAATAAAAATAAAAATAAAAATAAAATTTTTTTTTACTTACCCATACTTGTTATTTTTGTCTTTGTATCTAAGAGGACCATCAGGTACATCTCATTTTGCTACATAGCGAAATTTCACTATGTAGCGAAATTGCTACTTCGCTACAATTGTGAAAACTTCGCTATTATTACGAAATTTTCGCTATTCTAGCAAAATTGTCCACGATATCCTTTGCTTGCTCTTCATGATCTTCATTTCTACTTAAAATTCACTTTCGAACTACAAAAATTAATAAGAAAATTAAGAAAAATTTCTTGAGAAAAGTGAAAAACAAGCTGAGAACAAAGTGCTTAAAAATTAAAGAAAATCTAAGAAGGAGAAAAAATTATAGAAATCCAAATAAAATAAAATGAAATGAAATAAAACAAGAAAAATTAAAACAAAAGTGGGGAAATGAGCTCCCAGGCCAATTCCTTAAGCCTTTGGGGCTGGCTGGGCTGACGGAGCTTAAATCTTGGGGATTCGGGTGCTCCAAATCCAAACCAACACCAGACCAACGCTGTGCCAACATGCAATGTAAGCGGTTGCTTGTGTCTTTTGATGTAATTGTGAGGCTCACTTTTGAGTGGCCACTATTCTTGAGGGCTTTTCAAGGCGGGCGGTGCAAGGCTAGCCTTAGTGGTACTGGAGTGCCAGGGGTTGGTTGTGAAGTGCTAGTGGCCGGTATGTGGATTGAGTTAGGGCGGGGAGTAGGGTGTTTTGTTCTTGCTGCTTCCTCGATCTGACAACAAGGGGATTACTTCCTTCTTACTCCCGTAGGCAGACAGCGGCCTGATGTCGAGGATTCAAAATTTTCTAAACCTTCTTGTGGTGTTGTGAACCTTGCTCCTCCACCCGTGGTGTCACTTTCGAGCCTCCCCTGCCGGAATTTCTTCCTCTTGATGAACATTTTGTTGGAAAGCTTTGAAATTGATGTGGATTGTCAAATTTATGATCAATTCCACTTTGACCCGTCTAAATTTTAGCCAAAGAAGTTCTCACGGTCATCGATTTCCTTATTAGCTGGACATCCTTGCCCTCTGTTCCTCTATGAAGTTATCCACTAATTTACTCAAATTCAGGATGGCTTGTTCAACAAGGGATGAGTTAATTGGTTCTTCTTCTTGAAGTGGGGGCATAATATGGAGAAGCAGGAGGTGCATAAGTTGGGGTAACACTGTAGGAGGGTGTACTCATCCATTGGTCTCTATAGTCCCTCATGGACCTACATGGGTTTGGATTTCTCTCCACAGGTTGCTGCCATGGAAGGTTTCTATAGTCCCTCATTGACATGTATGCTCTAGGGTTTCTCTCCATAGTGTATTGACTATATTGTTCTCCTGTGTGTTCCATTTTGATCAATAATTTTCCTAATGTATCCATCGAACTCAGTTGCCTTCGTAATTTTTTATCCATTGAAATGGATTCTCGCAAAGAAAAGGTGGCAACCCAAAAACAAATTCCCACAAGAAATAACTTTTTTTTTTTTATTGTTGAATGAAACTAAAAAATGATAAAGAATGATAAAAGGAATTCACCAAAACTTGTGATAAGGATCACAAGTGTTCCACAACTCGTTAAATGCACTTTACACCATCACTCAAGAACGGCGCCATTTGATTCACAGGATACAAAGAGGGTGATCCTGAATCAACAAAATTTGTATCCTAAATTCCTCCTACTACCGTAGCAAAGCTACTGGGCGCATAAAGGCTCTAGGGTCAACATTGTAGATGGCTTTACAAATGATTTACTGTTAAGCTCAAAATGGTGAATTAAATTTGGATTTTCAGGTTTTGTTAAAACAGTGAGAGAGAATGGTTGTGAACTGGGAATAAAAGTGAAATAAAATTTGAAAAAGATATCCTTGAAGTCTCGGGCCACTGGTTTAGGGTTCTAAGGAAATCAACATGTTCTGTCTTTCCTTGAAGTTGGGATAATGACATATAGTCATTTCCTAACCTATCTTCATTTGGCATTAAAACTTAAACCCTAAAACTACTCCTTTGAAACGAGCATTTAATAAGCATAAACAACCCTAGAATAAAAACATCTCATAAAACTATCCATAGTAACTAATAGGAGACAACTAACTGACGACAAGGGATCTAAAGATAAGCATCCATTGTAACCTCAAAAAGCTTAAGCAACACACAGCGAGGGTAGGTCTAGAAGATTTAAC
The DNA here is from genome assembly GCA_016808115.1 of Tetrastigma voinierianum. Lineage (NCBI taxonomy): Eukaryota > Viridiplantae > Streptophyta > Magnoliopsida > Vitales > Vitaceae > Tetrastigma > Tetrastigma voinierianum. The sequence continues at coordinate 174,467 of JAEQBH010002203.1, read as the reverse complement.
CTAAGGTGAGATGCAGGACTCAAATACCTATAAATGCGCGCATGAAAACTGTAGAACATGTGGGTTTACCTCAAAATCTTCACCCAATGGCCCTCCTTCAAGGATGTGAGGGTTTAGTTACATGCCTTGATTTGTCATCATCAAGGCGTGCTCGATGGCAGAAAAATGAAAGAAAATGAAAGAAAGTGAGAGAAAGGATAAGAAACGAGAAACGGGCGAGCTGAAAGCTTCTCCCCAAAATTTATTGCCTAATTGATTGATCTTACAGGAACTTGACTAAGCTTGTATAGTGCTCAAAGCAAGGGAAATTACAAAAACAAACCAAAACAAAAGCTATTACAAGGATAGAAATGAACAACCAAAACTGGTCGCTTTATACACAAAACAAGAAGAGCGTTAAAATTCTCGCTATATAGCGAAATCTCCAAATTTTCGTAGCTAAATTTCAACGTTGGCATTGTTCATCAATGTCGCACGCTCCATCGCCCTCATCGCATTCACGCCGCACTATTCCATCTTTCGCTTTCATATTCTTCATTCTCAAATGGTTAAATTGATAGAAACCATATGAAATTGATGGAAATCGAATTCGACTTTGCTAAGTGATTACTGACACGATGATTCGCTTCCAATTCTTGCAAAACTACAAAAACAATTTCTAATACGACTAAAAGTACAATAGGGACCCGAACATGTCAATCGTTAATTATAACAATTAGTACACAAAGCGCCAAAACCTATTAAAAATAGGTTTCAAAATAGCACTTTTTGGGCACTAATCAAAGCCATCCTCCCTAACGAGGTTAATCTGAGGACATTATACGGCCTTTAACCCTAAGCTCAAAGGGTCCAAAACTTCAAGGATTTCTTTACACTTTATTTCCTAGAATTACTAGCTTTTCAATCCATCAACCTCAATGCTTTTTACAAGAAAACCTCAAATCCAAAGTGGAAACACCATTTTCGGGCCAATCGCGACCACTTCACATGAAGAAAAACCCATCCCCATTTCGACCGACTACTATAATGCAAGAGCTTTGCTACGATAAAGAGTTTTAGGTTATAATTTTGCGACTTCGACACTCATCAGGGTACCTAATCATGACCTATAGTCATCTCCCAAACTAGATCTTCATTTAGCTATAAAACTCATCAAAATAACTACTCCTTCAAATGGTATTCACCGAAAGCATTTAATGATCTCAGATGCTGAAAAACAAGTATCCTTGACTCACATTCCAATGGCTAATAAATGGTAACTAATGAACATCACTGGATCTAGTAATAAGCATCCAGTGAGCACTAAAAGATTACCAAATACTGACCATTCAACGTTAATAGAAGGGATTAAAACCTAAAGTTGAAAGGAGAACACTAATGGCAGTGAATACCTGCGTGAAAAACATGGAAATCCTCATTTTGCCTTAGATCCTTTGCCCAGTGACCCTCTACCTCAAGGAAAAAGGGGGTTTAGCCACTCATCCTCTGAGTTGCCATCCTTTGAGGGTGTTTGGCTGGTGAGAAAATGAGAGAAAGTGAGAAATGAGAGAGAAAATGTGTGGCTTCCCCAAGAAGCTTCCCAATTTTCAACATGAATGATTACAAGTATGGTCTCTGGCATATATGCCATACTGCAAATACAAATTACCAAAATATCATAAGAACATCACTATTACATAGGGACAAAGTTAGGAGATCAAAAAGAGTACAAAAAAAAAAAGTCAACAGGCAGTAACCAAATTCACAGGCTGCGAAAATTCGCAGCTGTGCTAAATTTAGCAGGGGCTGTGAAAATTCGCAACCCTTGTGAAATTGAAAGGGTTGCCCTCTTCTTCAGCACAACTTCTACTTCCAAATGGTGATTTGAAACTCTGATTTCAACTCAAATTCTCCATGAATGAGCTGGCTTTCTAACCTTGGCATGATTGACTTGTGAAAACTACAAAATTTGCCATAATATGTGATTAGTAGTATAGCTAGGTCCTTAATATGCCAACCGAGGTTAATTAGACCGATTACTAAGCAAAAAGTGCTCAAAACTTATAATAATGAGAGTGTAAAACAGCACTGTTTGGGTAGTAATCACTCCTCCCAACCGACACATTGCTAGTCCCTTAGCAATGGAAGAAGAAGAAAGCAAATAAAGGAAATATGAGCTATAAATATATCTACACAAAAATGGTTTTCAAAATCAATGAAGTGATAAAACCCAACCTGCAGCGCAAGTTATCAAAGCCCTGTCCAATGACTATCTTAGGAAGAGTGTGTGCAATGCAAAATCAAATATCAAAATAGTGTCAATTCCTAGAGACCTAACCTGACACCTTCCACAAAATCTTAAGTGTTTGATTTGATTAGGTTTCAAAAATAAACTGTCAAACTGTTCTCTCCCCCCAACCTAGCTCTTATATAAACCTAGCAAGCCTAACCAACCTCAATAGATCAGGACCCAACTTTATTTATAACTTCCTCTTTTTTTTTTCTTTTTTTTTTTTTTGTAGGGGTGCAATGCTGAGGGTATTGAACTCACAAGTGTCCATGTAACAGGGGTCCACCAATGACCTCAACCACCATTACAAGGTTTTAGGGCATTAAGTCATAAGCATCTTCACCACTAACTCTTCAGTTTCACCTGACTCTTAATGAGTTCAAAACCCAACACCTACAATTTACAAACTCTACCCATCCACCCATGTAACAGAGCACAAAGTCTGGGTGACTCCCAAATCCGCTATTTTAGGGCATCGGACTTTAAAGACTTTTTGTTCCCTCTAACTGCTCGTGTCAAGGCAAAGTGTCACAATTTCTTACTTTTCTCTTCCTTTTCTTTTTCTTTTCTTTTTTTATTTTCTTTCTTTTCTTGAAAGACCCATTAGTCTTTTATTCAGGGGTCCCGACCTATTAAAGGTGATCAAAAGTACTAGGCCGGACTTTTGCAGGGCTCAAAAGGCAAGGTAGTTTTTCAGCCTATAAATGAAATTTAATGTGCACTGTGTGGTTAGTTCAAAGTGGAAGAAAAAAGGTTGATTACAATAAGAATTTTAACAGGTTATCAACTCAACTAAGCATAACACCATTCTAACATCAACAATATTGGAACAGTTTTTCCATTTCTCCTACTACAAGCTGGTCATTACAAAAAAAAAATTATGTAAATGAGAAACTGTAATCTTTATAACATATGATGAAGTAAAAGGTATAACTATACTTATAACAAAAACTAATTGTCAACAAGTCATGAAATGCTACACAAAAGAACTTGCTCAAAACGAAAGCAAAAACGTAACATAAAAACCACTTCCTGCGTTAACTCTCCTCCCAACCAAATATCACATTATCCTCAATGGGATCTGGAGTAGGATGAGCTGCTGCTGGTGAGACTGTAGGGGAAGGGGCAACTGGGGGAGGGATTGCCATCAAGCAGAGGGGGAGGCACAATGAAGCCAGAGGGAAGTGGCTAGGTGGTCTAGTGCTACCGCCGCTCAGGGGGTTAAGGAGGTCCGCGCCACCGTGGACTGGAGGAATGCAGCCCGTGGTTCCGACCGCACACGGCAATATGCCGAAAGGGGTGGCTAAATCCCAAGCCACACAACTCTGCAGCCATCCGCTAGCCATGAGTCAAGCAAGAGCAAAGAGGCAACTGTGGTGGAAAAAGTGCGGATTGCAGTCATAATGGCTAGAAAATCACAAGGAGACACGAGAATAGTCTCCATAGGTGATGCAGGTGTACTAGGTCCAGCTGAATGTGCAGGGACCGGATGCACTGGAAGCTCGGGTGATGCAAGCAAGGGTCAAGAGGCTGGTGGGGACTGGGATGCCGGGTCGTGCTCTCGCAGAACTACAAAGTGCGGCTGTCTTCTAATGGATCCCAAAGGAGAGAGGAGGTTAATCTTAACAAATTGCCACTTCTCTATTGTGAATATGGCCTAGAAAACCCGCTGACTCTCTAAATGAGGCTCGGCCGAAAAACCAAGGTGCCCAACACCGACGTAGTAACATGAAACAAATAGGGAATGGCCTCTCGCTCCACGAGGTTTCCATGCTGTATCTCTACTCAAGTGGAAAGAGAAGTCATGATGAGCTCAGCAAGATTAAACCAGAAACCCTTAGAAATGCAGTATAGTGCCTCCAATATGGCTCCCCTTCTCTGAACCAAATGCTGAAAATGAAATAAGTTGGAGAGCAACACATGATCAATAAATAGCATCCCTATTGGGAGCTGTCGTCTGAATAAGATGAGCCCAGCAGAGGTGTCTCTAGAAAGGATGCAGACCATCTCCTAGGGTGAGGGATGGGGCCACTGTCTGTACTTTGCTGAGTTGCCTAAGGCTACCGGAAGATTGAATGTGGCAGCTATGTTGGCTGCTCGAAGCACTCCCTCACGACCATCAATAGAAAAGAGCAGGGTAGTAGGATTGCGGTCTCGCCTGGAGGTCATGGTATGGTAGAATTCAATGACCACTCGCGGATAAAAGAACCGGGGCGGAGTCATGAAGGGCTCTAGGGAGTAGCGCTGCATTAGCCTCATGGAGTCTCGAAGCTCAAGGAGGGTGGCGAAACCCGAAATGTTGTAAAAATTCTCATTATGCAGATCCTTTCTACTGTAGTCTGAATTACTTGCTATTAGGCCACAGTGGAAAATGGGCCTTCTTATGATGGAGCCGGGAGAGTGGTCTTGAGGATCACAAGAATGGGGGCTGTGGTATGGAACTTGTATGGAGGCCCTATGGTCGAACCGGAGGATTCACTCAGGCTCAAGGTTCGAGTCCCTCTTGGAGGCTGGGCCTCCGGTTGGCCGTGTGATATGGAGGGAGGAGGGGATGGCTGGCCCCGTCCCGTCCCAGGGCACGGTGGGGCAGATTGAGCGCAGAACAGCCGACTGGACGCTTCACAGGGGGCGGTCAGTGGGGAGCAAAGCCGCAAGGGCGAGGACTTCACAAGAGGTCGAAAGGATGAGTTGTGGCCACCGTGGGTCAGCTACGGGAATGGATGAGACTTGGGAGACAGAGGTTCGCTTAGGTGAGGATCACTGGTGAGGAGTAATTAAGGGATGGGATGTGTACAGGAGGGGGAGGGGAATATATATAAGGAGGATGTGGAAGGTGAAGGGTCTATGGAAAGTTGGGATATTTAGTAGCAGTGAATGGTGGCAAACTTTCGAGGTCTCGTGAATAGGGAAGAAATGAATGGGGGTTGCTGGAACCGAAAGGTTTGGAAATGAAGAGGCGTAGGTGATCAGGGGGCGAAATTCAAATCCTATAAATTTTACAGCCCCGTGAAATTTTACAACGCGAACCTTGTGGGCCGCTAAATTTCAGAATCTCTTGAGAAAATGAGTCTCAATCGCAACCACCCTACTACATCGAGACGAGCAATTCCCAAAGAAACATAACCAATGAATAAAACACAGAAAAATGAAGACTCAATCTAGAACTAGGTTTAAACTAGAGAAAAGATGAGGGAACATAGATAAAATTCGAAATGAAATTAAAGCAAAATCTCAACAAAAAGAAGTGGACTTTTGCAGTCTCTAGAGAGACTAAGCCCACACAAACCAACTCCTTAAACATCTGAGGGCTCAAGGAGGGAAAGTTCCTCCTTGTTTGGTGCGAAGGGGGCTGCATATGGCTTGAGTCTTTGGCCATTCACTTTGAATAGTTGGTTATCCTTTGAGCTTAGCAATTCCACTACTCCATTAGGGTAGATGTGGTGGATAATGAAGGGACCAGTCCACCTCGACTTGAGTTTGCCTAGAAAAATGTGAAGCTTGGAATCGTAGAGCAACACTTGATCCCCTTTCTGAAAATATTTTCGAGCTATCATCTGGTCATGCCATTTTTTCGATCTTTCTTTCGCACTTCGAGCTTTCAGTAGCATCATTCCGCAGCCTCTAATCTATCGAGGTCAAGGAACTCCCGAGGCTAGCTCTTTCTAAATCCGTTCAACTCATCGCCACCTACGCCATATATTCTATTTCACAGTGAGTGGCATGCTTTACCATGCCACCAGAAGATAAGGGGCATCTCGTGAAACGGTTCTAAAGGCAGCTTTTATGCCATAATGAATCCAAGAAATTTCGAGGAATTAAATCCTTCCGCTGGAATTCACCACCTTCATCGTGATAGTTTTGATCTCTATCGGGAAAGCTCTACTGGTCTAATTGCCTGAGGGCTGGTATAAAATGTTTCTGGCGTTTTACCCATATTTAACTAAGAGGGTCCGCTGGTTTGTCAAGAAGTGCAAACCCCCATCGCTAATTATGGCTATAGGCACCCCAAACCTCTAGAAGATATTCTCTTTTAAAAATTTAAGTACCACCTCCCGTGATCGCTTATTTATGGTGGAATCGGGCCAAAACCATCGATACTTAATCAACCCCCACCAAGATGTGCATTAACATCCAAAGACGAGGAACTGGGTCCCACGAAATCCATGCACCAAACATCAACAGTGTCGACTATTAAAATCGATTAAGGTATCATAAGTGACAATGAAAGCTTCCCGAGTCTTCGCATCGACGTGAACCCCTATATCTCATGGAGCATCCTAAAAAAAGGCAGCCGCAGGAACTAGATTGTGAGCACCCCATAGCCATATCTTTGTGGAAGCAAAGTGTCCCCCACAGGCATTTCCATAGTAGTGATTGAGAATCCCCTATTGTTCTTCTTCAGGTACACATCTTCGAATGTTCTAGTCCACACAGTACTTAAACAAAAATGGCTCCTCCAAATAATAGGAATGAATTTTGGTAAAGAAGTATTTCTTATCCAGTGTCTATTCACTGATCTCCCGCTATAAAAATTAGGCAATAAGGAGCATACCAGTGGAGTACTTCTACAAGCAACAAGGATTCCTCAAGAAATTCATCATCGATCGAGGACCGTGTGTGCCGCGCCATGGTCGGGCCCACGAGAGTGATCCCGCTTACAACATTTCTACCTCCTTTCTTATCTTCGATCCAAGATTAAATCTTTGCAGCAGAGAACTTTTATCCATAAGCCTCATCAGCATCTGGCTTCAAGCATGGTGTGTACTAAAGCGGATGGGCTCTGGGTGATAATAATGTCCGACCCTACCTGGCATGCTTCCTGGAAATCATCATATAACAACGCCAAAGAGTCTTTCTCGTGGTAGTATAGTTTTTGAAATCATCAGAAATGATCAAGATACACGAACCACATAGGCTTTCCATCTTCTCTTGGTCTAAGAACCCGATATTATCACCGGCATCACATAACTTCAAAAGGTCGCGCTAGGGTGCCCCTCACTATTAGCAGCCACTGTGATTCTGAGCTCTTCAAAGCCTGACCAAATTTCATCCCATAATTATGATCCTTCCAAAGAAATCTTATAAAGGGGCTCTCGTAAGTTTTGAAAAAAATTTATGAACCTCCCGTAGGCTTTCAAAGATGGCCAAGGAATCATTCCATCGCTTTCAGATACATCGCCGGATGGTAGCCTGGATATTAGCCTAACTTCGTCTTATCAACCTCGATTCCTTTAAAGACATACTACTAAGACACTCCCTCGATTCCACTCATAAAATGGCATTTTTCCTGAACTGAGCACCGCTGTGTTCTTTCATCAATGCATTTATCCCAAAGATACGCAAAGGTCAGCTAAACACTCTTTCAAAGATCCCATATACGGTGGATATCATCCATACACTTCCATAACGCGCCTCCACCCCCGCATCACAAATACCGAGTATACATCTGGGAATGGGTAAACAAGAGGCCTAAAAGGTACCGCCCTGTAAGATAGCGGCAGCGGCTTGGTCATGTGGTCTTCCAGTCCTCCGTCACCTCTATCCAAATATCCAAATACGATCCAAGAAGCTAATAGGAACTGTGCCCGAAACTCTCTGGGGCTAGTTGATCAATGAAGGTAAAGGGAAGGGTCCTTTTCGCCATTTCATCTGGGCCCCATGAGTCTATGAATACCCTCCAACCTATGGTAAGTACAGCAGTACATCTTCCCTATTTCATTCCGTATAAGGTCACTCCCGATTTCTGCACCACCTCGAGTCGACTCACCTGTGGATCACTAAATGTGGAGGATAACACGCTCGGTCCGCAGGGTTTGAGAATCCTCCGCTCCAGCGGGCTGCTCAACCGGGGCTTAGATTCCTCCTCCAAACAGAGGTGGATGAGTTCAACCAGTCACTAAATCCCTTTAGGCCGGTAAATTTTCCATCCAATGGCCTCAGCCAGACTTTAAAGATGTCTAAGATCACTCTCTCACAGGAGGCCATGAACAAAACCCAACTGGATACCATTTCCTCCCAAATATGCATATATTTTAATTCCAAGGTGAGTGGCCGAGGTCAAGCTTTTGGGTGTCTCGTGGCTTCCATCATTTCTACTATCCTCCCTAATCAATAAGGGAAGGATTTCTTCTTTTCTTTCCAAGGCCTGAACCGTGATATAACTCAGTCCATCGTATATCTTAGAAATTTAACCGTTCCTCAATCACCTCGTGTAGTCGAATCGAGACTGTTTATCTAGGATGGTGTCAATCGTATAAACTTCTTCTTGGCCCTCCTCCTACTAGGCATGTGTTCATGCAAAAGTGGAAATATCGAGTTACATGGTCATGTTCCCAAAATTTCAGCCATAACCCATTTCGGGTAATCGGGATAATCGCGTTTCAGGTAAACAAGAACAATCTCCCAAGGATGATAGCATGGCGTTAGCTCCCACAAAGAATCGGGTTCGTGGTCAAGGACAACAAGTCCACTAGATAATAGAATCATCCACCTGGTACCAAGACATCTTCAATAAAGGTCGGAATTTCGATTGACCGTCTGCCAAAGATGGATGATGGCAGTTCACCCTCCCACCCTCAATCGTCATAGTCAAGTAGTGGTAGCAAGTCGACATCAATGTCCAACACAAGGCCTTCTCCACACGCCTCCTGAGCATTTACCGAGATGGTAGACAACCCGAGTCTTCAGATTTCACCGGTTTCAGACCGGACGAGGGTAATCGACTTGTTCCTGCACATGCCTTCAGCCACACTAACCCTTTCAAAGGCATGTCCCTAAGTTAACTCCGGCATATGTCAATCTGCCTTAATCATGTCCAGCATATGGGATGTCAATTCCTTCACCTACTTCCGATACCTGTGATTTCCAAATTGGCCTGATTTCACTTCTTTTCGCCTCGTTATTCAGAAGTCTCAGGGCACGCCTTCTTAATTGTTAATTCCTTTCCTCACCTCTGCCCTTTAGTCTTTGGGCTTCTTAATGTGACGGAGTAAATGGCTACCAACCTGTTTATAACTTCGTGATGAAGAATCTTCCTCTTACTTGGTCACCTGGGGGTGGGGTCTATCAAGAGGTTACTCGCTTGAACGCCAGACTGAGTACCAGAAGTTGCTTCAACTTGGTTTACTTCATCCTGAGTCGAGCCAAATCTCTCGCCTCAAGGTGTGCTCTGCGAAAAAATGGAACTTCGATCATTCTGACATTCACCGCTTTCGCCATTCTCGAGATATCGTACTCACCACTGCCCAGATGTCAACCGAGGGATGCTTGATCGCAGCCAGGCCTCGTAGATGAAGAGCCAAACTCAGAAGCCAAAAATAGTGGGTATACTTGCTGAGGTCGCGTCGTGAGAGATTCGTGTCTCCACCGTGTTTATGGTGATACGCATGGCGTACAATGGAGGCCTGATGTCAAGCCAACAAAACTGCCCATGGCAAAAGATCTATCTCACTACCAAGGGTGGATTGCTTCCCAAAGCATGCCTAATTTGATCACAAATTGAAGACATTCACTCAGCAACAGAGCTCACTCATCACTGATCTCATTATATCTCATTTCACCCTTCCAACCCTCTGAAGGTCGAAAGCTCTGGCCTTCATGTCCAATCCTCCTGGAATATATAATTTCTAGCCTCGGGTTACATTCATCCCTCTCATCCCTCACAAAGTCCATCCCAACCTCTCGGATACCTCCCATTTATAATCTGTGGAATCCATAGCCTCCGATTCGCTGGGCAGTCCTCCGGGCTATTATAGTCAACAATTGTTGGTACGGCAGAGATATCCGATCATAAAATTAACATCAAAGACGCAAGTCAAACCAGCGGTGAGGCAAGATCGAGGCCTCGATGATTCTCTCCCAGATTCGCAGAACCTTTCATTCCCGCCAATAGAAGGTGGAGATCCCGCCTGGGACCGTCTGCCTCATGTGGAGAAGAACCCTTAAACTGAAACTTCATCTTCACTCACCCCCGTATGCCCCCACCAGTGGAGTTTCCAGCCAAACTCTCAGCTTTATCCTCTCATCGTCAAAGGAAAAGTTTCATCTCTTACTGTCCAAAGGTAACGTCCTCCCGCAGCGCCAGAAACCTCTCCCTTCTAAATTCTCTGATATAAGAGAAGCTCCTCATCATGCCGCGGAAGGGAAGCAGTTAAGTACAAGATAGGTGTCTAATAACCATGCCTCGCCAGAGGCAACGCGGTGGAGGGGCACCTATTCTTTAGGTACGCGGGTCCTCGCGGATCGGTACGACGGGGTTCCTTCCACCGGGTCGACTACGCGGTTTTTTCCTCTGTGGAGTTCCGTATTCCGTCAAAGATTCAAGTTCGGGGCCAGATTCGTTCTTGTGGAAATCGATTCACTCACCGCCTTCCCGAGTTTTAGAACCCATCGAACATAAACTTATGTTGGAAAAACAGGGCAAACACAAAACAAGGCAAAGAAAAACAATTATACCAAAAAGCGGTTAAAAAGAAGCAAAGTGAAAAAAAAAAATGAAGTGAAACTTGCTAACCATCGCAAAATACTTTAATGATAAAAGGAAATTCACCGTAACTCGTGACGAGGATCACAAGTGTTCAATATGTCATTATTCACTTAGTACGATCCTCGTTCATGCCATTTGATCTGGCACGTTTGTAGGTATCTCCTAAATCAAATAAAATTTATGCATATTCTAACGTCAGAGTATCACATTACAAAGATAAATCAGGATCGACTGTGACGTGGTTTTCAGATAATTGACAATAATAAGCTTTATAATCGGGTGATTATAACGATAAGGATTTGATATATACAAGGTATATATAAAAAACAAAGGGTTTGTAATGATGAAGACTAGAAATAAAATGAGTTAAAATGTAAAAATAGAAACTTGCCAATAGTCACCTGGTTAGGGTTTCTAAGGCAAACAGGCCTTTATGGTCCTTTTCTTATGTTGGGGAAGATGACCTATAATATCTCCTATACCTGATTCTACTTAGCTATGTTGAAACCCACCCTAAAATAACTATCCTTCAAAATGGTATATCTACTGAGCATTAATGGTCCTGCATAAAGGAAAAACAAGTCCCCTCGACTTCATCCAACGCATAATAAATTGGTAATTGAATGAACATCAACGGATCTGTGTAATACAAGCATCCGTCTATACCCAAAAGATTACCAAATACTAACCATTCAATTTGAATTGAAGGGATCAAAACCTAAAGTCGAAAGGAGAACACTAATGGTAGTGGAATAATCGCATGAAACATGGAACCCCCATTCATTTTAGATCCTTTGCCCAAAGGACTTCATCCTACATGTAGTGGGTTTACCACCCATCCTCCGAGTCACATCCCCTAGGTGTCTCAGCCTGGGTGAGAAAATGAGAGGAAAGCCTGGAGAAAACGAGAGAGAAAAACGTGGCCTCCCAGAAGCTTCTCACCCTTTCAAATACTGAACATCATACACGCCCCCATATATGCTATACTAGCAAACATAAATCAATAAAATATCATATAAGAACATCATTTATTGGCACAGACAAAGTCAGATCAAAAAGAGTATAAAATAAAAGTCAATAGCAAAGAACCAAATCTGCGCACTTTGTGTACCTCCCTGTGGGTCGGAGGGCTGCAACCCTCACAAATCGGTGCAAGGGTCATTTCTTTTCTTCGCTGAAGTTTCACGCAACTTACTTCCAAATGGTGATCCAACTCCACTCAACTCAATTCTCCATGAATGGATGCCGCTTAACCTCGCATGATCGACCGTGAAAACTACAAAAGCTCTGCTAATATGCATTAAGAAAGATAGCCAGGTCCCCTTACATGCCAACCTATGTTATCAGACTGGTCACTACACAAAAAGTGCTCAAAACCTGTAGTAATGAGAGTGTAAAACAGCACTGTTTAGGTAGTAATCAACCCTAAGAAAACAAACTAAAACATAAATGGAAGAAGAAATAAAACAATCAAAAGAAAGAGGAAAATGAAAGTGGTAGAAAGAAACAACCGTGATAGATTCCTTCTTCTCTTCCATCTTCTTCTCTTCTTCTAGTCCCTTCTTCTCCCATGAAGACATCTTCAGCAGAGGAACCTCAAGAGGCCTCCTCTTAATAATCAACACCTGCTTTAACCTGCTAAAAATCCTCCCTTCAAAATCTAGACTCATCCCCTTTATGCCAAACCCAACGAGTGGAAGAAACGGCCTTAGTAAAAGAAAATTCTGCCCCATCGCCATAAAGATGATGGAGCCTGCACTACGGCAAAAACAAAGCCACTGGGAGACTCTGGCTTCAAACCACTCTGTAAAGCTGAAAAATACCCAAGTACATAGTACGTCCTCGCTAAAGCATGAGCACCACGCTATACGGTTTCACGCCATAGCTCTCGAGTGAACCGCCTCATAGCATGAGTAGTCACACCGGAGCCGCGATAACAATCATACAAAGATGAATGGGCCCACTTATAAAGGTGTGGGCTTATCCATTACATCGTGAGGGAATCACGCTATAATATGAAGCCACTCACGCCTCGCTGAGCCGTTCTTCAACCTCGCCAAGAACCTCCTTGTTTTGCATTCTTCACCTTCCCTCTCATAACTTTTCATCCAGACTTCGACCGTATGACCTCAGGTCTACTGAAGCCCCTCGAAGTCTGTGAACCGCCTACATGCCAATGAGGGAGCTGGCAAGCAGGACATCATGTAGGCGAAAAGATAACGTGTTTACCGCGATTGCATGATGACTTTGCTGATTTTTCTTCGATTCGCCTGCTTCCACTCACACTGGGCCTGAATCACAAATCGGAAAAATAAAACATTAGGCACCATTTATATCATAAAACTAATAAACCGCCAAAACATGGGGATAAAACGATAAAGATAAAGATATCATCGCCAACTCAATTTTAATCTTTCATCATTCCTGGCTGTGTAGAAAAACACATATATACACCTACCAAAACATATAAGAGTAGAGTAATGGTGCCATAAACAAGGTGATCTACGGTACTGTGATCAAGGCAGCTCTACCTTCAATTCCTCAATGAATCCTTCCCAAAGAAACTGAAAATGGCATATTACTAGATCACTTCAAATGCAGACGGAGGTCTCCAAGATATTTTCAAACTAAACTAACCCACCCATTCTCAAAAAAAGATTCCTAATAAAAATAGGTCGAGCACGCACTTTTATTCAATACTATAACAAGAAAGTAGGACGAATGCCAAGGTGCTCTAGAAAATGTCCAGTTTTTAAACAGGATCCATCGCGGCTCCCGCTCTGTTAAGGGCATCGACATTGGTGTCTTCCTAACTTTACCCCCAAACACTCAACCGCAAAACCAAAGCAATTCCATTTCAAGAGATTGGGATCATCACCATCCAGCAATGACAATGAAGTTAATGACTTAAACAATCGGGTTTGAGGCATTAGGTACTTCAAAGGCCCTCGCGTATCGTTCTTGATTCCCATCGATACAACTCACTTATTTATCTTTTTTTCTCTTTTTCCTATTTTTGCTTTTCTATTTCTTTTTCTTTATTTTTCTGTTTTTCTTTCGTTTTTGCTAATTTGGGGCTCATTATCCCTTTTTATCGAGCGTCCCCAACACTATGGAAGCATGTCCTAAGGTAAGTTTGGTTTGAGAAGAAGCATAGCTTCTAAACCTTAATGTACAAACAAATGATCTAGCTGCAGGGGTAAGCGTGGTGTGCACGAAGTTCCATTGGTAGCGGTTCCTTGAAATACCATGGCTCTCCACACAAACTAAGCTCCCACAAACTACTAGATACAATTGGTCTCTGATCACAATAAATGTGGATGTTAGTCCCAAGTTTTGGCTAAAGCATTATATAAACTTTTGAAATACAACAAGCATCTCCAAAGAAGAAGTACACCAAACCAACTCCATATGAGACACAAAACACAAACACAAATACAACCTATGTATACACAATGTACTAAAGAAATCCAAATGATTCTTACTACAATTGGTCCCCCCCAAACCTTGAAGGAAAACAACTTCTAACGAAATGAGAATAAGAAAACAATGAGGGAAAGAGAGGGACTCCCCAGAAGTGATTATCCTACTTTGATCTTGCGATCAATCTTTAGAACTTCCAAAAACTAATCCATAACCAAAACAAGAAAAACAAATTGGCCAACAAAATCAATAAAAAACTTTAAAACTAATCTACAAAATTGAAAAGTAGGAAAGTAACTTTTTAACCTCAAAATAAAGCGTTTCGCTTAGTCCAGTTAAACTCTACTTCAATCATTTTACAGTCGTGATTCTACCATCTCTTCTTAGAGGCTATACCGTTAATCAAAGAATTTATAATAGTTAGTTTCATGATTTTATTATTTTTCGATTTTTTTGCTAATGGTGGCTTTCCGTTTCCCCTACAATGACCTGCATACACTCTTCCACTTCGACATGGAGGCCACTCTAATCTTTAACCTTCAAGCCTTTCACCCCAAAGAGCCATCTCCTAATGGGCCATAACCCCATTTTTTAGGTCTTTCCAGACTCTATAAAGCCCAGCTCATCTTCCTTCACAATTCAAGATTCTCAAATTTTGTCTATCATCCTCCACTTTCATGATATTCCCAAGTTCATCCTCGCTTCGAGGTACACATCTTCTTAGAAAGCCTCTTTTTTTTCTTTCTCCTCTTAATCACTCTACAAATGGAGGGCAAGCTCCTCAGTGTTGTCCTCAGGGACATTTCAACCATGTTTTTCCTCATTCAAGTGTGCTCATTAACAGCCTTTGTGATACTCATTCCTTCTCCATCGAGGTCAGCCAGAGGTTCCATTTTCAGAACGCCCCATCCCCATGGCTAAGAAGAGATGGACTGCCACTGGATCGTAGACTCTTAAGTTGATTTCCGCATTAGGGTAATCCATTTCAAATGATAAATAGATATATCAAATAAAACTTATAATATTACTACCAGAAGGGTACTTAAAAGTTCTATATAAATTCTGAGTCCATTTAATTATACTTGCGAATAGCCCACTATTAAAATTATTATATTTACATTACAAAACAAAAACAGAAAGACCTTACATCGTAAAGATCTGATCAGTCATAGGTCAAGCTCCCCGCACGTTTAGATGTCCTAATGACCTCTCTAAGACCTACACAGATAAATATCTGTGCTGTTTATACCTTAAGAGGAAAAACAAATAATATATATGACTACAGCAGCATCCACTATTACAAAGATATATAATAATTTATATCATAATACTCAATCGAGTATAATGATTAATGCCAAAAAGGTTGTATTCTAACCCTATTTTTAATAGTTTTAAGCGCTTTTTTATACTAATTGTTATAATTAACCCAATTGATATGTTCTGTCCTGCAGCCCAGATTTCCGATCGCACCCTATCGCTTTTGTAGTTTTTGCAAGAATCAGCCAAATCAGCTGTATTAATCCAACTATAACAAAGTCTGCCGATTTGTTCAATTCTCATAATGGTTTTCAATGAATTTTAAAGAATAGGAATGAAGAATATCAAAGCAAGAAGAAATGGAAGAAGAGCAAATAGGAAGCAATGAACAAAGAGGGGCCAACAAATGCAGAACAAAGGCCAGATAAATTTTTCATCCCTAACTATTTTCCTGCAGATTTCAATGATTGCCAGTTTTACTGCACTCGCTTCCAAGATTGGTCCCTGTACAGCTTTAGCTCGGGCTTTTCTACACTTCCACACACTGAGCAACTTACAGGTCTCCCACCCAGACAAACTCAGACTGAACCCAACTTAATGGAGGGGGCTTGCGGACGGCGCCTCCTAACGTACCTTCCTTTCTCCCGGCATTTCTCTCTTCCTTTCCTACCTGTTTTCTAAACACTCCCTCCCAGATGACAACCTCAGAGGATGGTCGGGCTGCACCTCTCCTCCTCAAGAGGAGGGCCATCAAGTAAATCTGGGCTTTAAGGTAAACTTTTGGTTCTCCTGTTTTTCACGCAGTAGATTTTAACATTTTGGTTCCTAAATCGGTAACTCTAGTTTAAAGCTTCATGTACTTCTCTTCTCACACTGCGTTTCTAGGTTTAGTGCATCTAGCCTGTACACTGGAGTGATCCACTAGTCGCCTCATGCCAAACCCAGGTGAAAAGTTACAATGACTCCAACCCCTGCAGTTAAAAATCCTTGCCACTGCCTCCCTAATGCGTACTGATGCTTTTGAGGTTCAATGGATACTTCACTGTATCACTTGTCATCACTGCCTCCACAGCCATCGCAGGTTTTGCACACGCTTTCTACCATAGAACTACAAATGCAACAAACGTTTTCTAATAAAAACGCTGAAAACTACGCGGTTAAGCTCTCAAAGTTAAATGAAGATCCAGCCTTATATGACCACTGCAAGGTCATCCTCCAACTGAAAAGAAACAAGAACTGATCTCATAAATGGCCAGATCTCAAACCAAGAGTCAACACAATGAGGCTCTTTTCTTGTTTTCTTCATTTGATACTTAATTTAAACCACTGGTTATAATTCCCTGCTTTTACCAAAAAGTCTTAAAACTTATAAACTGAAATCTGAATGTATTTTCAATCACCCGCAAATCATTCAGATAAAGAAAACCAATCCTCATGTTCAATCTTAGATCACTTTGATTTGAGTGCCAAAACACCTATATTATACCCAAGGCTTCAGCCTTCATTTCTACGCCTTACCTTTATATTTAATTTCTAGTTTTTCGTAATGATACCCAGTCAGGATTTGAGTCGAGCGCAAAAATTGGAGCAAAAAGGGCAGTTTCGTCAGCCAAACTCCTCGAGCGCATGAGACATCGATTTAAGATGGTTGGAACGTCACGACGCCCTGATGTCAGGATGTCCCAACGCCGTGACGCCGGGTCAACCATCGCGTGCTCACGCGTGAACGCCATGATGCCTTTCAACGCCGCGACGCCGCAACGCCGGCACGCTAATGAGTCTCGCTTTAAGACGGCGCCAAAAAGGAGGCTATAATTCTGAGGTACGGAAACGCATTGACAGTGGGCTTCAAATCAGAAAGAATTCACATTTAATTTTTGGCAAGTTCCACTTCGTACGTTTCGATCGACAAATGTGGAACTGGCGTTTATATCATACATCGCGCCGCGCGACGCCATGTTCTGTATCTATACCTGTGGTCTTGTCAACCCCCGTCACGCCGAATGATTTAAAGCCTGATTAATTTATATTGTTGGGCTATTTATGATTTATTATTATCCGCTTTAGTGATCCGTAGATCAATTACATGGTAATGCTCCGCCGCACAGATGTTCAGTTGTAGATCCTAGATCTTGGTGAGATGGAGGATACTCTGGATATGAGTGCAGAAAGGGAAATTTTTAAGTCAGAAATGAATGTAGATATTCCCAATCCCAATGTGGCAATGGTGTTTAATACTTACACTTATAATTAATTGGATAGAGATATACCTAACTCTACTTAGCGGATGGGAAAGCTTAATACACCTCGCAGAGAGGGTATCTCTATGTATGATCAACACAGCCAATAAGAAACTATAAATAAACCGAAGAATTCTATCTTTAAGAATAATCCACTTAACGTAAGGTGGGGAGTATACAGCCTCTAGTCTTCAACATGCTTAAATTCAGTAGATCTATAGTTTAGTTGAATCATTACAGATTTGATTTCTTTCTCATAATATTATCTATTAATATCTTAAAAGGTCGCCTTTGTATTCAATTCTCCATTCTGATCAGCAGATCCTACTCAAAATACTTATATTACTTGGGGCGACAAAGGTATCACGATAAAGCATATTTTACACCACGCTGACTATCACCAATTATACTTCGTGAGGGGCTCGATCATAGCAGAATTTAGGATACAGCCTGCTGATTCCAGACTACACACTAAAATTAACCGACATAAATACAAATATCGTATAAAGGGTAACTGAGGTACAATTATAATACAATTTAATTTATCAGATTTCAGATAATTATTATTCTATATATTGTATTATTCATATTTTATCATATACATGTTCATCTGTGGGAGCACGTATGAGCTTAATGAACTGGACACAAAGACAATAGGTAATCTGCTGTACTAGACAACATCGAATAGAGTCTCAAGCACAAGACGCCCTTACCCACATAATAAGAGGTGCCTAGCAAATGCAGGGAGGCCATAATATCATGTAGAAGTACTGCCAGACTAATCGTAGAATGCCGGCTAATTAAAATGCAAGAGGTCGGGCTACTAAAACAGAGGTCGCCGCACTTAACTGAGGGTGCCCATTCATTCACTATTTGTCTTCAAGAAATATTACAATTATATGTTTTATAAAGATTTTATTTTCTCACCTACATTCAGATTTGATAACACATGCAAATAATGGGCAAGAAACCAAAGTTCACCATTAGTTTCGCCGAAAGGCGAGGTTCTGGAGCATTTTATATATAACTCAGAGCATGATACTTTGACCCTTTCATTCAGCTCTACAGATCTCTACATTACCAAATTGATGGTTTCAGACCAATGTAAGATCTAAACAAAACAAAGATGTGCCACTTAAAGGCAACCCTACCAAGGCAGGTAGAAAACTAGAATTCCTGGGCTTTGATGTTCGCTTAGCGTAAGCCCCTCTTCGCCTAGCGGCGAGATCTGGTTTCAGATAAAATTAGTGGCTTCATTATCTTCACCTAAAACTTTTCCAAAACAAAAACCCATTAAAAACAAAACCATAAACTGACTTAGTCTCAACTAAACTACCTTATAATGAGTTGTGTGGTTTTCTCCTAATACAAATAACACCAAAGAAAGAGTTAGATAGTTTCTTAACTCGATCTTCTCAAATCTCCACCTAGCTTCTTTCTTTCCTTTCTTCACTGAACCAAAGCAGATCCCCTGAATAAATGGAGAACAAGCAACCAGAAGTCAGGGCTTCTTCAACCTTAATCATGCTCCTAAATTTCCTTGTACCAAAAAATGAGTAGAATTATTTTCCAAAAAGCCACCTGGTTTTAATGGAATTGCCTCATTTTTCCTTTCTTTCATTTTAAATTTTATCTTTCTTTCATTTATAAATCAACAACTCATCATTATTCCTACTTTAATATATAATCTCTTAATCATGTCTCTGTCCACTTTCAAATCACCATTTTACCTTAGCAATTTTTTTTTTTTCCAAATTTTCAAAAAATATAATTTTGACTTTTATTATACTAATTAAATTGTAATAAACCTACTAGGTAGAATTTGAGTGTTACACATTCTATGCTGAGTATAAAAGTGACCCTTGAGTCTTTTTCTTTCCAAGCTCTATGGTATGGGGTTGAATCTGGAGAATTAGTCCTTGCATCCCCTCGAGTAATCTAAATTTAAGCACTTAGCCAATTTAAATTACCGTGATAGCTGAGAATTCATCCACTTACTTCAAATTTCGACTTTTGTGAAAGTGCACTTCTCCATGAATCGAGTTTCTCAGATGTTGCCAATTCATCTTGAACTCTTCTTAGTTCATCCATAGTTGCCTCTAGGTTAGACATTTCCTCTTGTGGAGGTTCACTCATTTCATTTTGAACATAAAACCTAGGCAAACCATCTTGAGAATAGTCCATATCATCCATTAAGATTTCATTTTCAGCTTGGACCATGGTCAAATTAGCTTGAGATCTTCTCACTTTAGTCATAGTTTTCTCTAGACTTTCGTTGGCCATTTAAGCCCTAGACTCTTCCATTTCAGCCCTTGACCTAGCCAATTCAGTTATAGTATCTTCCAAGCTTTATCTTTAGACAAGTGGAGTTTTAAGGGTGGTGTAGCTTGTATTCCATGAGGTGTTTGGGTGTGGGCTTCATCCAAAATTATGATTGCTCAAGTATGGGTTACCTGCATATTGAGCATAATCCATTGATGCATATATGGTTGCCACACTTGACTCCTCACTTAAGTTGTCACTCTTCTTTGATGCTCATTGGCCAATTACCTCATTCTTAGTTGTTGAGTAAGAAGAGATAATTCATAGAAAGATCCATCGTGATTGACACATATAAAAATAAAATAAAATTCAAAAGTACAATAGACAAAGAAAACAAAACAAAACTAACTATATCTAAAGTATAGTAAAGCTATTTTGAATCAATATTAATAAAGCACGATTCATATGGCGGCGCCAAAAACTTGTGCGATTTGTGTTGCATGTAAGAGTAAGTACGCTATGTTTGCAAGTGCACGCGTCGCCTCAAGTAATAAAAATGGAAGTATATGTCACGCCCCATTACCCCGCCTACACGGATAAAGGGGGCGCAAAACTATATTGGGACTCTTTACCTTTTTTTTTTCAGACCTTGGTGGTCCTAAGTCTTATAACTGAATCAAAATATCATATACAAAGATACAAAAATAAAAAACTACCACCGTGAAGTGGTGTTTCTGATGTCAATATATACAGTCTGAGTCCCTATTGTATTACATATACAAAAATTGTACATTTACATTTACATAATGAGAGCACAAACCTACGGACCCTAAGTGTGCTAGCTAGCAGGAATGACACAGAAGTCACGCGGACCTCCTCTTTACCTACACGGATTAAAACCCGTGCTATGCTTATAGCTTAGTGGGAAGTTTTTGACTTATACATGTACACATACATTAATACTCTTTTACAGTAAGCGTATAACGATGCTTGGATATATAGTAGCGAGATATCGAGAATTTTCATGAATTCATATAACAAACCCTATACGATACTTGTATAAGCGAGACTTATACTTGTTCGAGATCTCAGTAGAGATTCTGAGCTTATACTTGTCTGAGAGGTACCATTAGGTACTACAAAGCTTATGCTTATATGGAGGTACCCCGTAGAATTACTACCAGACATACTTGTACGGAGGTGCAGTAAGTGCAACCAGAGCTTATACTTGTATAGAGGTACCCATAGGTACTACAAAGCTTATACTTGTACAAAGGTACCCGTAGGTACATTCAGAGCAGAACGATGTACATTACTTTACTCTTATTTGTTATTCAGACTCTTATCATATAACTGTTTGACTACCTAGACCAGTAATAAGAAATGAGTAGGACATAGCACAATAAGTACCCAAAGGTACGGTACGGTACTGAGGTGTCATAGCATAAAGCAAGAGTGCCGAAGCACTAATAAAGAGTGTCGTCGCACTAATCAGAGAGTACCGAAGTACTAAATGTGTCAAAGCACGGTTAGAGGGTGTCGTTGCACTATTCAGTACCAGAAATACTACTTAGTAATGCTTGAAACACGATAAAAAATTTCGTCGCACTGTCAGTATCAGAAATTTTATAGTGCCTGCCCATGTAACAGAGGTGTCGTGTCATTCCATATATGGTCTTAGGCAATCCTACAATTATATGTGTTCAGGAACTTACTATCATATCATAGGGCATTAAGTTTACCCACATCAGACTCGCCGAGGCGGCAAGGTACGGAGTCTAATTTTTATTTTACCTTGTAAACATGAATGAACCCTTTCATACACTTTTAGGGTCCTCATTAGTCCATTATACAAGTCCTCGGAATGACAGAATAGCAAAACAAAACAAAACACAACAATTTCCATGCTACCAGGCAGTGGCTACGCATAGTGACACTACTATTTGCGGCGTAGGCCTTCCCCGCGGCGTCACTTTGCTATGCCTCGGCGTACCCAAGGCTTATCCAAGCCTCCTCTGTGCACCAGCGGCGTGGAGCTCACCTTGCTCGTGGATTGCTACAAAGGCGTGGACCCCGGGAGTTGCCAGTTCTTGATTTCGCCCCTTTTTCCATAAATCTAACCAAAAACCCCAAAATAATCCAAAAGCATCACTGAAAACAACTCCCAAGTGTGCTTCAACCCAACCAAAACCAAACATAGAGTTTAATTAGGGTTTTCCCAAACCCAACTCAAATACTTGTAAGTTAGGTTAACTTCCTAACACCCAAATAGGTATCCATACCTCAAAAACCAAGAATCCATACCCAAATGGAGGATTCCATACTCATCTTATACAAACTAGGGTTTTCCAACCCAACTTTCAACAAATCTAGGGTTAGGATGAATTCCTAACTAACCCTAGAAATGGAATAACTAACATCCATATAAACCATTCCATACCAAATCATAACAATCCATACAAAATCCATACCTTTCATCCTCTTCTTCTTCTTCTTCTTCTTCTTCTTCTTCTTCTTCCTCTTCTTCTTCTTTTCCTTCTCTTCTTCGCGTGGAGCTCTCTTCAAAAATGAGATACCACTTGATTTTATCCCCTTTTGATTTTTAATTTTCCTTTTATTACACTTTGGTCCTTCATCTCTCCTCTATTTGCAAATCAAGTTATTCATATTTCCACTTTAACCTATAATCTTCTTATCATATGACCTTTATATTCTGTTTTGACAAATTCCACTTTTACCCTTGTATCTTATACAAATCCCGGGTTTCGAATTTTCTCACTTAGCAAAATAATAATTGCGAAAATTTTCAAAATGCACCTCGTATACCACACTTATGTTTAAAAGCTATTCTGGTGTATTTGAGGTGTCACAGTATATGTATCATCCCATGTGAGTACTTCATCTGAGACTCTAATCTAACCTAGGCTCTATTTGGATGGTTGAAAATCTATAAAAGATTTAAATTACACTAACTAACATACAAATCCTAAACTACAATGATTCAACAAAGAATAAAAAGCCTTAAGGAATAGATTTCACTTAAACAATCATATATGAACCTCCTAACCAAATTAATCGATGTTTATTTCATCATGAAGATGGAAATTTCACTAATGTATATGTCAATCTCTCTCAAGCATCCACACACTACCCCTAGGATTTAGGTGTTCTGCATCTCTACTCAACCCCAAAACCCTAGGAATACAATAAACCCAATAAATCCTAATACCACACCTAATTTCATTTATATCTCTATCTCATGATAACTAGATGGTAAATCATTCATGGTCTAGCTTAATCATCACTTCTTAATCTCAAATCAAGCCACAAATCATGCAAATATTTGTCAAATACCCACAAGCATTAACATTAAATGAAATACTCTACACACATGTGAAAATAATAGACCAATCAATATAAATTATGAGAATTCATACATTTATGTCTTTGGCTACATCTAAACCCTAAGAAAACAAACTAAAACATAAATGGAAGAAGAAATACAACCATCAAAAGAAAAAGGAAAATAGAAAATGGGAGAAAAGAAACAAATTTGGTGGAGGAGCTTCCTTTCTCTCTTCCATCTTCTTCTTCTTCTTCAATTCTCCTTCTTCTCCTAGGTGAAAGATCTTCAAGAGGGAGGACCCCAACAGAGGGTCTCCCTTTCATCAATCTCCAGCCTCTCGATGAACCTCGCTGAAAATCCCCCTTCAAAATGCCCTAATTTGATCCCTTTATACCAAAACCCAATGAGCAAAAGAAATGGGCTTCGGCAAAGAAAATGAGCCTCAGCATCACACTGTAGCATGATGGAGCTAGCGCTACGGCATGGCAAAAAATGGGAAGCTACTGGAGGACTCAAAGACAAACCATGCTAAAGCGTGAAAATACCCACACTATAGCGTGAGCTCACGCCGTAGCTTGAGTGGGCTCACACTAGAGAGTGAGAACACTCACGCCACAACGTGAATGGGTTCACGCTATAACATGAAGCCATTCACGCTATAGCGTGAGTGGAATCATGCTATAGCGTGAAGCCACTTACGCCTTGGCGTGAGTTGTTCTTCAACTCGCTAGTAACCTCCTCATTTTGCATTCTTCACTTCTTCCTCCATAACTTCTTCATTCGGACTCCGAATCGTGCGATCTTGGTGTCTACGAAAAGCCCTCATAGTCTAGAATTTTCTCATACCAATGAAGGAGTCATATCAGGACATCATGCAAGTAAAATAATCACATGTTTGCTGCGATTGCATGACGACTTTATCAATTTTTCTTCGATTTCGCTCGTTTTCACTCAATAGTTGGCCTAATCACAAAATTGGGAAAGTAAAGCATTAGAGCAATTATTTATATCATAAAACTAATAAAATCTAAGCAAAACATGGGGATAAAATGAGTATTTAAGATACTCATCACTACACAATCAAAATCTCTTAGGTGTGAGAGTTTGACGTCTTTTCCGCTCCATACCTCCTCTATCATTCTATGCTTCAATGGTACCGATGGGCCTCAGTTGATCAAGTAAGCTGCTGTGTTGATTGTTTCTGCCCATAATTGCTTCGGTAGACCTAACTGTATACGAATGCTTCTGGCTCTTTCTATCAACATCCGGTTCATACACTTTGCTACACCATTATGTTGAGAAGTACTGGGCACATTTCTCTCCATTTTGATCCCGTTCTCATAACACAGCTTCTTAAGTCTGATGTCTTCATATTCACCACCATTGTTGATTCTGAGCTTTTTGATTTTTAGATTTGTCTCATTTCCAACCATAACTTTCCATTTCCTAAAAGCCTCAAATACTTTAGAATTATGCTTTGTAAAATGTCATACCTTAAAGTGATCATCGATAGAAAGTCACAAGTAGTGTTTCCGCACTTGATGGATGAGGTGTCATTGGCCTCTAAACATCAGAGTGAACAAGCTCTAACTTCTCTTTCTTAGGGGTTCTGCCACTTATATGAAAGCTGACCCTCTTCTGTTTTCCAAGTATAAAATCTTCGCACATGTCTATCTCCACTGACTATAGACATGGAAGTTTTCCTTTTAAGTGCATAATCTTCATCCCCTTCTCACTCATGTGACCTAATCTTTGATGCCATAATTTGGAAGTTTCATTGCCTATTGTAACTGCAATCGAACAACGTGCATATGCTATCATGTAAAGAGTACCACTCTTCTTGCCTCGAGTAACCGTCATTGCGCCTTTTGAAATCTTCCAATCATCACTTTGGAAGACTGTGGTGTAGCCTTCATTAGCCAACTACCCAACTAAGATTAAATTCTTTCTCAGGTCAGAAATATGCCTGACATCCTTCAGTTCCCATACTGACCCGTTCAACTTAACTTTCGCACCTTTACCAGCGCTGGGTTGGTGTTTACGGTATACTTTTCGAGATTTAGGGACGTACCTAGAAATTAAAGGTCCAGTTGGTAATTAACGGTAGAAATACTACCTTAGGTAATCATATACCTAAGCTTTGATACCAAACCGGTATCAAACACCTGTGGATACTGAGTAACTCGATACCACCTCACTAGGTCCTATTCAATGGGATTCATTCATCCATATTTAAGTTAAAAATACATGAAATTACCTTTAAAATAGTCTGTAAGAGTTCGATCACGACTCTTTTACCATTATTACTGGAACCAGACTGTTCCAAAGTTTTTATAAAAAGATTTATCAAAGCCACATGTTAGCCTTCTTCATAATTGCAGCCTCGAATGAGCGTCGTCCATCGATGTACACCACACACACAAATGTTTTCCCGCCAAAGGGTGAGCCGCGCCAGTCTGGAAAATATTTTCCTCTGAGGCTACTCCACAGTAATATGCAATGAATCTTGTTTCCCAAACATTCACATTCCAAGTAAAAACATGCAATTTCTACTATGAATCCTACATGTCATGCCACTTGAATGAGATGAGACTCAATCATGTACCATGCCACGGGTCATGCAGAGCTCCCATCACACGGAGTCACTTCTGCAGAAGCTCCTATCACACAATGTCGAAGCCCATGCGTGATAAAATCCATCATTTATGGATTACATTCAATGATTATTTTACAAAACAAATTTATTTGTTTTCAAACCAAAAGTTTTTTAGATATTACACCTCAATGATCATTTGTATACAAAACTCATTTGTCTTTTTGTGGGTAGCGAATTTTTGGTGTCACATCACGGAGAAACCGCACACTAGACACTACGGGCTTCCTGCTTGGAATTATGTCTAACCTACTGGAGTCTTTCACCTGAGGGGTGTCTATCCACCTTGCATTACGGCTGATTTTCGCTGCCACTTTATTATTAGTGCATTTCTGTTTGGACTTCGTCCCACTTTATCAAGCCCACCCAATCAAACACCAAATGCAGTGTTGATTATAACAATTCACTCACACCCATTCAATGAGATGTCTGATTAATACCCAAAAAGTGTTGTTTTATACCTTTAACACTCTATGTTTTGAGCACTTTTTGTGTAGTAATTGGCCTAATTAACCCATTTAGAATGGTAAGGACCTAGCAATGCTACTAATCAAATTTTGTGGCAAGTTTGGTGGTTTTTAGGGACTTTATATCCCGAGGACAGGGATTCAAGTCAAGGCACTAAGAACCCAGTTGCAGTTCAGAGATGAAAGCATAGAAGAAGGCAAAAGAAGAAGTAGAACATGCAGTGGAAGCCTTGTCAATTTCATAGGGGTTGCGAATTTTCGCAGCCATGCAAAATTTTGCAGGGTAGGAGTTGGATATTTTGGTAATTTGTAATCGATTTGGTGGTATGAAACACCCCAAACAAGACCGTAGACGTGCTTGATATTCGATCAAAGCACCGGCGCAAAGCTTCATTTCTCTCTTCTCTTTCATGAGCGAACAACCTACGAGAAGGAGAAGATGATTAAAACCTTCATTTCCTTGGAGTAAAGGAAACTAGGTGAAGATTCTGGATAAAAGGTTAGGGTTTTCCATGTTTTAACGGAGGTATTTTCCACCATTAATGGTTTCTTTTCAAATGTTGGTTTTAATTGCTTCAGGTTACCTTGAATGATCCGTATTTGATAAGCTTTTGGGTTCATTGGATGCTTATTGCTAGATCCATTAACATTCGTTAGTTATCATCTATGGGTTATTGGAAGGCAATTCTAGGATGTTTTTATTTCCTTCAAATTCTAGGTTCGATCCCTTTGATTCACCTTGAATGGCTAATACTTGGTAAGCTTTCAGGGCTCATTGGATGCTTATTGCTAGATCCAGTGACGTTCCTTAGTTATCATTTATGAGATATTAGA
This sequence comes from Tetrastigma voinierianum, assembly GCA_016808115.1. NCBI lineage: Eukaryota > Viridiplantae > Streptophyta > Magnoliopsida > Vitales > Vitaceae > Tetrastigma > Tetrastigma voinierianum. The sequence continues at coordinate 147,231 of JAEQBH010002203.1, read as the reverse complement.
AGGTGAGTCAATGAGATGTTCTTCACTGTTTGAGACCATTACTGGGAAGCAGATACCAATTTTTCAAGGATAATTATTTAAGGTCAGTTATTATAGCTAAACCAAGATATGGTTCGGGAAGTAACTATATGTTACTATCCCTAATGAGAGGAAAAGACCCGAAAAACCCCTCCTTTGCCTAAGGAACCTGAAACCTAGTGACCTGACACTCTAAGGGATTTATTTTCATGTTTTAGTAAATTTTTATTTTTATGTTTAATCACTAAATTCCCTCTTTTTGGCACAACCCAAATATCCAAAATGAAATCACTAGTATGAGCTTTATTGTCAGTCATTTCCACGAAGAAAACCCATCCTTGTAGACGATCCTAGAGCTACTATATTATAGTAGCAATGCTACGGTAGTAGAAGGTTTTAGGTTATAAATTTTTTTGATTAACACCCTACGAGTTGCGAATCAATGTCCTTGTGCATATGCAATGCAATGAGCCATTGCGTGTTATATCATGCCCTATGTATAATGAATGCTACATAGACAACATAATCCACATCACTCACCGGGTGTCATGGATAATCACATCACCTGCATATGACTTCCATACATCATTTCATTCATGTCAATATATCATGCACGCATATATCAACATCAACATACAACATGTCATTTTATGTTCAAGCAATGACACACACACAATCAAGCCATGTAATGGTCATTTGCACATATAAAATCATCACATGCCAATACATTAGAACACACATATTGACATCCAAACATGTCACTCTTGATTCGCATGTATAATGCAGTAGGTTGTGCCGGAATCAACAAAATTTATAAACCTAAATTCCTCCTACTGTCGTAGCATAGCTACTACAGTATAGTAGCTCTAGGGTCGAACACAAGGATGGGTTTTCTTCGTGTAAATGACTTGCAGTTGGTTCAAAAAGGTGAATTTCAATTTGGATTTAGGGTTTTGTAAAAACAGTGGAGGTGAATGGTTTGCAGACTGAAAATAAACTAAAATAAAATATGAAAAATAACTCCTTTAAGCATCGGGCTATTGAGGTTGAGGTCCTAGGGCAAATGATAGGTTCTCGGGTCCTTTTCCTCGCGTTGGGAAGGATGACCTATAGTTATTTCCCAAACCGGATCTTCATTTGGCTATCAAAATTGAACCCTAATAATTTTTTCTTTTGAAATATAGCATTTAATGAGTATAAATGCTCCCGGACTATAAAATCACATCTCCTAAATATACCCTACAGTAACTAATAGAAGGCAACTAATGAATCTCAAGGGATCTAGCAATAAGCATCCATTGAACCCTAAAAGCTTGCCAAATACATATTAATCAAGGTACATTTAAGAGATTTAAACCTAGAGTGAGAGATGGAAACATAAATGACAATAAATGCTTGCATTAAAAACAGAGAATCGACATTTTACCTCAAAACCCTAGCCCAGTAGCCCTCCTCTTCAAGGATGGAGGGAGTTTAGCCAACCATCCCTTGAGTTGTCATCCTCAAGGGGTGTTTGGCAACCGAGAAAATGAAAGAAAAGCAAAGAAAATGGAGGCGAAGAAAGAAAAAGCGGGGAAAACTCCGCCCAGGTGTGTCTTAGTGGCTTAAAAATCAAGGTCCGTCTACAAGATTTCATTTGATCTTATATAGTGCTCAAATAAGTAAAAGTACAAAAATACCCTCAATACCCATAATACATGAAGGGAAAAATGGGAAAATCATTTATTAGACACGAGTAGGGTGATGAAATCGACAAAATTGTATCTAAATTCCTCTACTTTGTCGTAGCAAGTCATTGCCGATATAAAGCGGTTCAAGGTCGAACACAAGGATGGGTTTTCTTCGTATAAATGATTTACATTAAGGTTCAAAAATGGTGAATTTCAATTTGGATTTTAAGGTTTTGTAAAAACAGGGGGTGTTGGTTGTTCACAGGCTGAAACTAAAATAAGAAAAAAATATAAAATAGAACCCCTTAAAAATGTGGGACCTTGGTTTAGGGTTTTTAAGGCAACCAACATGTCCTCGGGTCTTTTTCCTAGCATTGGGGAGGATGACATAGTCATTTCCAGGAACTTGATCTTCATTTGGCTAAAACCTAAACCACACAAGAATTTCCCTTCTTGAAACATAGCATTTAGCGGGCATAAATGTCCCTACTTGGTGAGAACATATCTCAAAACCTACCCTACGGTAACTAATGAGCAACTAAGCTGGACTTGGTGGATCTAGTGATAAGCATCCCACTTTGTAACCAAAAAGCTTGCCCAAATACACGTTAGTGAGGAAAGTGTAGAGATTTAAACCTAGATTGAGAGAAATAGAACATAAATGCCCATAAATGCATCGTTAAACGAGAGAGCTAGGTAGGTTACCTCCAAACCCTAGCCAACAGCCCTCCTCTTCAAGGAGGAAGAGGTCTAGCCAACCATCCTCTAAGTTGTCATCCTTAGAGGAGTGTTTGGTAGCCAAGAAAGGGAGAGAAAAGGAAAGAAAATGGGAGAAAATGAAGCGTAGGCTATGACCTTTGTCTCTCTATTTCAGACGTGATTGATCCAAAGTTTATGCAATTTGAGGCTTATATAGGTACTCAGTGTATAGGAAATTACCAAAAAAACAAAACCAAAGCTATTACAAGGATAAAATGGGAAGAAAGCGAAATTGTAACAAAAACACCAAAGTGTCAAAAGCAAGTGAATAGTGCTGGAGGGGTGAATAGTGGCTAGGAGATGAACAGTGGCAGGCAGGAGCAATTTCTCAAACGTGCAAAATTTTGGTTGTGCTCCATTTTGTTGCATTTTCTGCTCTTCTTTCATACGGTCTGATCTGCGATCTTTGAGTTTGACTCGAATTCTTTGTGCTTGGATCGACTCAACAATTTCGGCATAAATAGCTTGCAAAAACTATAAAATTAGCCACAAAATGCGATCAGTAGAATGGTAGGGACTTTAATGTGCAAATCGGGTTAATTAGAATGATTAGTACATAAAAAGTGCTTAAAACCTGTAATAAGCGGAGGCTTCGAAATAACCTTTTGGGACCGTAATCAATCGCAAAAAAAAAAAAAAGTCAAACGGGAGGTCCTTAGTGCGAGGAATTTTCGCACTAGTGCAAAATTGTAAATTTTACGATTAAATTTTCTCACCCTTCTGAGAATTTTCGATTTTCGACTTTTAACCGACTTCTTACGCTCTTGCTTTCCTTTTGGTTTTTGATGCGTAATCTTGAGTTCGACTCGAGATTATTTGTGCTTGGATCATTTCGACAATCTTGGCATTACAATAGCTTGCAAAAACTACAAAATTAATACATAAAATCACGATCGATTATAATAGCCGGGACCTTAATGTGCAAATCGGGTTAATTCGGTTGATTAGTACACAAAAAGTGCTTAAAACCTACAATAAATAGGGCTCAAAATAGTACTTTTTGAGCACTAATCAACTCTTAGTCAAGCAATGACACTCTCAAACAAGTCGTACAATGGCCCCAAAGCAAGCCATAAACAATCACAAACCGAGCCACGAGACTGACCCCAAACATGCCATAAACACATGCCTCAAATAATCACATGCTCGCCTAGGCATAGCCTACCTTCGCCTAAGCGAAGTGGTTCATCTCCCATTTCCTATCCTCAGGCTCGCCTATGAAAACACTCCCACGCCTAGGCGAACCTCTTCGCCTAAGAGAACACAACCTTCGCCTAGGCAGAGACCCCTTTCTTCATGGGAAAGCTCCATGTCCTTGCCTAGGCGAAGCACAGTTCACCTAGGTGGAGAACGCCTAACAGGAACTCGAACATCTACCATTTCTAGCCCAAAAATGGAAAATAAACCCAAGTAGGAAGGATTCCCTACCTCTTGGAGAGTAGAAGAAACCCTAGGAAGCCTCGTGGACACTTCCTAAACTCAAAACCTTTGATTTCCCAAACTCCTCGTTTGGATCCTTGTCAAAATCCCGCATTTTCAATACCCATGCATAGCCCTCGTCAATGCGATGAACTTTTGTTCTTGGCTCGACGAAAACAGACCAACGGAACTCTGTAGATCTTGGAAGAAAGCTCTTGGCTCTCCTCTTTCTCTCTTCTCTCACTCTATCGGTCAAACCAGGAAAAATGGGCTCTTTTTTCCCTAATTCCCCCTTTTTCTCCAAATTAACCTTAAGTTAAGTAAATGGCCCATGTCGCGCCACGTGTCCATGCCTGCTCGGGTCCGATTTGGCCCAAAGCGATTTATTTCGTCTCAGTTCAAGTCCACATTATTTTCTATGAACTTAACTCAAGTTATTTCCTAACTTTCGAGAATTTCGTAAAGATCTCATTCTAGAAGTCACTGGACACCTATCACCCTAAAAAACGCAAAATTCCTACTATCTCATAATTCGAAAAAATTCATCTCGGTAACTAGATTTCATGAAACGAATCCAACGGTGAGGTCAGTTTTGTCATCTGAGATCTAAAAAAATTTCCAGATTTTCAACCTATATTATAGCGGTAAATTACCATTTTACCATTTTTCAGAAAAATTCGATTCTTCTCGGGTTTTACAGTCTCCCCCCCTTAAAAGAATTTCGTCCTGAAATTCCTAACATAACACATACAATCACATGCATATGCAACAATCATTTAATATTAATGACTAAAAACATATCTTCTTCCTCGAACAAGAAGGGATAGTTGGCACGCATAGTTTCCTCGTGTTCCCATGTTGCCTCCTCCACCCCACGGTGCTGCCACAATACCTTCACTAGCCTAACAGTCTTGCTTCGAAAAACCTGATCTCAGTTATCCATGATACGTACCGGTCCCTCCTCGAAGGTTCCATTAGCATCAACAACAAGCTCTCCCCAATCCACCACATGAGTCGGATATGGGATGTATTTCCGAAGCATGGAGACATGGAATATGGCATGAACACTCAATAAACTTGGCGGTAAAGCCAACCGTTATGCAACCATACCTACCCTCTCAAGTACCTCAAAGGGCCCAATATACCTCGGCGATAGCTTTCCCCGCTTGTCGAACCTGACCACTCTTCTCTTAGGCATCACCTTCAAGAAGACATGATCACCCACCTCAAACTTTAAAGGACGCCACTGTTTGTCGGTATAGCTCTTCTTCCAGCTCTAAGCAGTGAGAAGGCGCTTCCGTATCAAACCCACCTTCTTAGAGGTGTCTCTAACCAATTTCGGATCCATGGTGGTTCTTTCTTCCACCTCTGTCCAACAAACCGGAGATCGACATGGCCTCCCATATAATGCCTCATAGGGTGCCATCTATATGCTCGCCCGATAACTATTGTTATAGGGGAATTCCACCAAGGGTAATGCTCGCTACCGGCTACGCCCGAGATCGGAAGCATTGATTACCGTGCCACGATATAGTTTGAGCTAAAATCAACAAAATTTATATACACCTAAGTTCCTACTCTTGCCATGGTCAAACTCTTTGCCCGTTATAGTGGTCTAAGTCGAACACGGGATAGGTTTTCATCCTGAAATGGTTTGCATCGATTACTTTGAAGGTAAGGCTTTCTATTTGGACTCTTTGGATTTGTGTTAAAAGCAGTGGAAATGGTTTGAAAACTAATAATTGTAAGCGAAATTTAAGTGTGAAAAGTTAACTTTGAAGATTTAGGTTACTAACTTGGCAAGTTAGAGGCGAGCAAGTGTCCTCGGGTTTATCCTCGCGTTATGACATGCAACATATAGTCCATGGCATACTTAGGATCTATGACCCAACTAAGCGAGCCTCACCCGTGGAAACAACTCTGTTTAGTCAATCACGGGTAGTATGCGGTTATGGCCTTCTTTATTTAAAACCTGGCATTTAATATCATCTCGGAGGCTCGTAAAGACCATCTAAGAATCCAGTTCTAAAGCATAGAGTATTGGCCAAATCAACAAATGCTATCTGTGTACTAATTTGAGAAACCTAACATATAAATATCATTTTAGAGGCTCGTAAAGACCATCCCCAGAATCCACGATTACCTCTCTCACTTGAATATGCCTTTGGATTCTAAAGCATGGAGTATTGGCCAAATTAATGACATTCAATGTTATGCAACCATGTTTTGAAAATATAAGGGCCATAAATACACTACATGTAGCTTTTAATACAAGAGGGTGACATGTGTTGCCCCACCACCAAGTTAGTTTCCTTCCTCTTTGAGGAGGCAGCGAGCATCTCTTGAGTTGTCATCCTCCAAGAGGTGTGTTTGCCCAGCTCCAGGAAAGGGAGAAAGAAGAGAGAGAGAGAGAAAAAGAAATAAAAGCAAAACCCCAAAATAAAAGACTTTATTTACAAAGTAAAGCTTACAAGAAATATCTTCTCCACAGTTATTGCTCCAATTATTTACTTAGGTTACAAAACAAGAGGGCTTATATAGGCCTCCTCAAGGTATGAAAATACCAAAAACCTATGAAATTGGCTAAGTTATAGGACAATTAAAGTAATACACCAAGTTTGGAAATGCGGTTTGGCATTATTAAAGCATGAGGCATCAATTTTCGCTAAGTGAGGAATTTCGCTAACTAAGCGAAATCAACGAATCTAGCGAAAACAAGAAATTTCGCTAGGGTGGGCAATTTAGCTAGCTAAGCGAGGAATTTCGCTAAGCTGAGAATTTTTGTGAGAAGCGAAATCAATTATTTTAAGCTGAGGAGCAGTGCTAGCGCGGGGAATTTGGAGTGGTCCTAGCAAAATTTGGCATTTTTAAGCTTAGGTTGCGAAATTTTTCGCTGGGATTGCGAAATTTTAGCAATCTTAATGCGAAATTTTCATAAGCTCAATTCGTGTTGATCCTTCAACTGCTTTCATCACGCAGCTAAGCCCATCAATTTTCTTCACTTTGCGTTTTGTTTTCTCATTGATTCTTGGGAATTTGGTTGATGGGCGAGACTTGAATTCCAACTTCATGATTCATCCTTTGTATTGAGATTGAACTCCAAGAGTGTGCAAAAGCCTACAAAACAACCAAAAATACCCTCTAAATGGCATAAGTGTTACTAAGAAGACTAGAACACTTCAATTGGTATAAATGACATGATTAATGTGCAAAAAGCACTCAAAACCTATCTAATATAGGGTTCAAGAATTTGCACTTTTGGGTATTAATCACTAACCGAAACGTTGCTAGTCCCTTAGCAATGCAAAATAAAGAAAAAGGAGATGCATGTGGTGATTTGCAAAAAGGTTATGATTCAAAAAGGTATATGTACATATAAACAATACCTTAAATTGAGAAATTGAAATCAAAGTTGTAAACCGATATGAAAGAATCAAAACCATACAAGAACAATTCTAGGTCAATATTGGATCCATAAATCTCAACTTGAATTTCCACCTAAGTCTAACGATTCTTTATGTAACCGGACTAAGCTAATAAAGCGCAAAATTACCACCTCCCCCGACCTAACACTTGACATGTGGCCTTAAGTTGTTGAACAACCTGAATGGGCTAGTTACACTTTTCTTTCTTTTTCAATTATAATGTAGGATGCAATGCTTAAATTCGACTTCACCAAAGTCAGGTGTAGCAGGTCCACCGATGACTCCCAACCAATTTAAAGGTTTAGGGCATCAAGCCAAAGGATCCTTGACCACTAACTCTAAAGGCTTCACCGAGACTCACGAATGACTTGAAAATTAAGCACCAACAAGTCATTAAACTTCACTATCCACCCATGTGAACAATCGATGACTCCCAACCAATTAAGGCTTAGGGCATTAGGTTTGAGGCTTTCGCCGTACACCCACTCGGGCCAGTGCTCGGGTTTCAAGGCAAAACTTCACGACTTTATTTTTCTTTTTTTTTCTTTTCTTTTTCTTTTTCTTTTTGCTTTTTCTTTTCTTTTCCTTTTTGGAAGACAACATTGGTCTTCAACTGTAGGTAACACAAACCTATCCTGGGTTACCAACATGTGGCGGCTTTGCTGCAGCGAAGAAGGTACACAATTCCTGACCTATTGGAACAATACGGAGTGCGGAGTGTATGAATTATGCGAAATTGATTAGACGTACAGGAACTTCAAGTGACCAAAAATTTAATTCAAGCATAGATTTGTTCTAACATAGAGGTGACAAACGGTGATTCAATTATCAACACAAAGCAATTCAATTGTCGATTGAGCCAAATTCAATTGTCCAATTGAAAGGAAAAACATTTACACCTAGTCAAGGCACAAAACATGATATGTATAATTACCTCTAGAGGTTTGGGGCACCAGTAACGGAACTATAAAGGAAAACAAAAATCTAAACATCCAGGACATGTGGAGCATGAAAATTACCTTTAATCAGCTCCCCAAGTATGGTGAGGATTATAGGGCTCAGGGAGGATCCAGCAGGAGAATTTCTTCACTGCTGGCCTGCTGCACCACATAAGGTTTCACCCTCTGTCCATTGACTTTAAACACCCTGTTATCATCTGGATTGATTAAATCTACTGAACCGTTTGGGTATGCCTGTTGGACCATGAATGGACATGTCCATCGTGACTTGAGCTTGCCTGGAAATAGATGGAGTTTGGAGTCGTATAAAAGAACTTGGTCTCCCTCTTTAAAATTCTTCCTGGTTATCATTTGATCATGCCATCTTTTCGATTTTTCCTTTGCAATCTTCGAATTCAAATAGGCATCATTCCATATTTCTTCCAATTCATTGATATCAAGGAACCTCTTGACTCCGGCCTTACTTAGGTCCATGTTCAACTTCTTAATTGCCCACCATGCTTTGTACTCGATCTCCACTGGAAGGTGACATGCCTTACCATAGACCAATCGATAAGGGGACATTCCCAGGATTGTCTTGAAAGCTGTCCTGTAGGCCCACAATGAATCAAGTAGTTTGATAGACCAATCTTTCCTGTTGGAGCTTACCACCTTCATTAGAATGGTCTTGATCTCCCTGTTGGCAAGTTCTACTTGACCACTTGTTTGGGGATGGTAAGGGGTGGCCACTTTGTGTTTCATACCATATTTATATGAGGTTTTTTCAAATGGTTTATTACGAAGTAAACCTCCATCACTAATAATGGTTTTCGGTACTGAGCCTGGAAAGATATTGGCTTTCAAGGAATTTAATTACCACCCCCTGCGTCATTGGTTTGCGGGGAATTGCTTCAACCCATTTGGAGACATAGTCTACTCCCACCAAAATATGCGTATGACCATATGACGGGGAAGGTCCCGCCAAATCGATGCCCCACATCGAATAATTGTGACTAAAATTGGGTTCAAAGGCATCCCTTATGGCGGCGAGGCGGCTTCCCGAAGCCTTGGCATTTTGTCACATACGGCACATTTGGTGTGCTTCCTTGAATAAGGAAGGCCGGTAGAAACCTCACTGTAGCACTTTCATTCTTGTTTTAAGGAAGCAAAATGACCACCACAAGCACTCTCCTTGGCAATGGTTTAAAATTCTTGTTGTTCCTCCTCAGGTACATTTCACGATGATTTGTCGCACGGTATTTAAATAGGAAAGGCTCTTCCCGATAATAGGAATGGATTTTAGCAAAGAAATATTTCTATCCTACGTCTTTCCACTCCCATTTGGGATTTCTCTTGTTGTGAGGAAATTGGCAATGTGAGCATACCAGGGAGCTTTCTCCAACTGCATTAAAGATTCTTCAGGAAATTCATCATTAATAGGTGAATTTGTGAGTGTAAGTGGGCTATAGTTAACCTTGACGAGATGATCTGCCACCACATTTTCCACCCACTTTCTTATCTCTAATTTGCAAGTTAGACTCTGATAGCAGAACCCAACGGATGAGTCTTGCTTTTGCATTTGTTTGGTTAGAGATATTTCAAAGCGAATGATCTGTAAAAATGACTATATCAGCCCCGACCAAGTATGCTGGAATTTATCACAAGGCATACACCCGCGCCCGTGACTCTTTCTCTGTAGTGGTATAATTCACCATTATTCATTCAAGGTTTTGCTTGCATAATACACCACATGAGGTTTCCCATCTTCTCTTCCCAGCGAGAGTACCACTCCTATAGCAAGATCACTCGCATCACAGCACCTCGAAGCAGTGGCTGCCAATTAGGTGCACCGGCTATTAGGCGATAGTCAAATGAAATTCAGTTCTTCAAAACTCTTCGGCAATCTTTCTCTCGCGAATTTGGCATCCTTCTCAAGAAGCTTATGCGGGGTTTGGCAATTTTGGAAAAATCTTTAATGAACCGTCGGTAGAAGCACATGACCCGAGGGATTGTCTAATTGTTTCACATTTGTTGAGCGGCAATTTGGAAATAATGTCGATCTTTGCTTTATCAACTTCAATTCCCTGCTAGAAATAGTGTGCTAATGCATTCCTTGGTTTTACCATAAAATGGCATTTCTCCCAGTTAAGCACCAAATTCTTCTCTATACACCTCTGCAAAATGGCTTCCAAATTGGTTAAGCATTCTTCAAAATCACCCCCATATACTGTGATATCATCCATGTATACCTCCATTATACGCTCTACCATGTCACTGAACATACTGAGCATACAGCGCGAAAGTGGGTACAGGCGTTACTAAAGCCCAAAAGGCATCCTCTATAAGCATCGTACGAATGGACTAAGTAAAAGTAGTCTTTTCCTGATCTTCTGGGGCAATTTCTATCTGGAAGTACCCTGAATACCCATCCAAAAAGCAATAGAAGGGGTGATCGATGAACGGCAATGGAAAGTGGTCTTTTCGTGTCACCTCATTGAGCCTTCTATAATCTATACACACTCTCCAACTGGTTGTAAGTCGGGTAGACAATTCTTCACCCTTCTCGTTTTTCACAGTTGTTACTCCTGATTTCTTAGGCACCACCTGAGTTGGGCTAACCCATGTGCTATCAGAAATGGGATAAATGATACCAGCTTGGAGCAATTTCAAGACCTCTAGACGAACTACTTCCTGTAGATGAGGATTCAACCTCCGTTGGGGCTGCCTAACAGCTTTAGACTCCTCTTCTAAATAGATATGATGAGTGCAAATGGACGGGTTTATGCCTTTCAGATCAGAAATTTTCCATCCCAATGCTTGCTTGTTCTTTTTGAGAAGTTGCAGGAGATTATGCTCTTGTACAGTGGTTATGATGAAGAAATCATAGCCCAGGTCTTGCTCATTTACTTCAAAAATGCATACTTTAAATCCAGGCAGGAGGGTTTGAGTTCTAGTTGTTGAGGTTCCTTGGGTTCATTACCAGTCAATAGAGGCAAAATTTCTATTCTTCTTCTCCAGTACCCCTGTACTAAGCTCATTTCTTGAAATTCGTGTTGCTTTACACAAAGCTGATCGGATAACTACGAAGTTAATATATCTTGCACTTCTTTGTTAGTTGCTTTGTTCTTCGAGAATGGTATCTAAAATATAGACTTCTCCAAAGTCATCCTCCTCAGGAGTGCATATGCCTTTTACTATATGAAAAATATTGAGTTCCAAGGTCATATTTCCAAATGTGAGTTACACTTGACTCCATTAAAACGGAGTGATGATTGCATTTGAAGTAGCAACGGTCTCCCTAATATGATGACGCTTGATTGGAATCTGGCCTGGCTAGTTACATGTATCGAAATTACAACGAAAATCTCTTGGATGTAAAAATCATCCACTTGTATAAAACGTCTCAATGGTTCCTTTTGGTATTTTAATAGACCTGTCGTGGCGAAAGTGTGATGATGGGTTTCCAGTTCACCCCAAACCCAATTGCTTGTACATAGAATCGACCAGCGATTCACCTTAGCTCCGGGTCTAACAATGCTTTCTCCCACTTGTTGATGCCTCCAATATTCACGAGATCGTAGGACATCCTGGATCATATACTTCACTTTGGAGTCTTGCTCTCTATAGTAAGCTTTCTTATGCTCCAGTTAAAAGGCCTTTTATTTACATTAAGACCCTTTTTCTGAGTACACAAAATCCTTTAAATTTTGCGTCTTAAGTAGGAACACATTTAATCATCTCAGGAGAGGAATATTGACTTTCACTTGCCCTTGTCGTCGACATTCGAGTTTAGTGAAACGAGAATGTTTCTTTCTTGAACACAACGGAAGCGGAGGGGATATTCTAATCTTTACCTCTTCCACAATCCATTTATTCTTCTGAAGTGGTCGACCACTAATGATTAAAACTTGGTAGCTTTGATATTGTGGCTTTAATTCCTTTCCACTTCGTAAAGTCACGCGCCTTACTTCATCGGTTTTGCCTTTAGGTCCTCAGTGGAATCTGTTTCATTCACCACTTTCGATATTGTTGTCCGCGGAAAGAAGCATTCCCTTTTACGAACTCCACTTAGCTGCGGATTAGACAATTTTGAAATCTCAAATGCATATTGTCGATTTCTGATGAGTGAACTTTCTCTTGCTTCAATTTTACGACTAGTGTGGACATTCAGCACATGTTTCTTCTACAAATATGCCCACCCACCTTCTTAAATTCGGGATTGCACGATTTCACTTGGGGAGAAGATAGTGGGGCATACATTTGTTGTATTGAGTGAAATCGAATCTTCGTACATTGTGCTCTTGAAGGGGCGTATACAAGGGGTTTGGATTTCCATGACAAATATGGACAATTTCTCCAATTAGGGTTATTGGCATCACCATATGAAGCATCTATGGGTGGTTTATTTTGACTTATGGCATGGGCATGCTCTTGGCAGTGCTCCTCAGGGTAATTATTTGATTGAAAATTAAAGTAAGAAAATTAGGGATGAAGATAACTCATTAGCTAGTTTGCATTTCATGCTGATTTTCATTTCGGATCATCCAATCTTTGGAGTTAAAGCGGTCGATTTAAACTCATCTCTGTGTCTTCGGAAATGCATCATATCTCACTTTGGTGGTTCAATGGCCTTAATCTTTCGGCTTCCCTAGGACTAGGTTCATCCCAAGTTTTGGAGGTTTCAGCTACATAGTTCATAAAATCCATAGCTTCGTCGGGATGCTTACTCAAAAAGTTACCCCCACACATGGTTTCCAACAATTGTTTCATAGGTGGGGACATTCCATCATGAAATGAACCATAACATCAAGTATCAAACCCGTGATGTGGGCATGCAACGATAGTTTCCATAAATCTTCCAAACCTTTATTAAAATCTCTCACCATCTGAGCTGCAAAGGTGTAAATTTGTCTTTTCAAATTATTGGTCTTATAGTACTGAAAAGCACAGCCCGGGAGTGCACTGCTTGACTCATTGATTCGAGATAGTTTAGGCCTCGATAGGTTGAGCCATATCTTGGCACTTGTCCTTTAGAGTGATCTGGAAATGCCTTTGCTTTAGCAAATCCATGTCCATCATACCTTCCTTAAAAGGTAGTGCAAACCTCCTCAAAATCCCTAATATGGTACGCCAGTTTTCATTTTCCATACCATGATATGTGGGAGTAGAAATTGCAAATAAGGCCTCCTTTGCTACATCTTGACGGGAGGAATGATCTAGGGATGGGGCACTAACTCTGGGAGGTGGGTCTGTGATCCATGGTTCTATAGGTATTTGGTTCATAGGGGTTCCTGGTTGGCTCTGTTGTTCCTCAGGTATGGAATCCATGACATTAGTTGGTACACTAACTTCACTATTTAGAGTCAGCCCGTAGCACTTATCCTATACGATCTACGATGTGTCTCTATCCTTTGTTGCATAAACTATAGCACAAAATTTAGAGACAACAAAGAGCAACAAACAACTTGCAAAGATTAAATTAACTAACAACAATAAAAGCGACTGGATAAAGCGGCGAAAAGCGACGGTCTGGATTCGCGGAGTACTAAAGCGCGGGTTCTGCTTATTTGAGTTCTGAGGTAAAGAGTTGCAACCGCTACGATGTGGATCAAGTACACTTCAACACCATTAGTAGTTTGGCACCATCCCGACAACGGCACCATTTGATTAGGTGCCACGATGGTGAGCTAAAATCAACAAAATTTATATACACCTAAGTTCCTACTGCCGTGGTCGAGCTCTTTGCCCATTATGGTGGATCTAAATTCGAACACGGGGATGGGTTTTCATCCTAGAAATGGTTTGCATCAGTGCCTGAAGGTAAGGCTTTCTATTTGGAGACTCTTTGGATTTGTGTTTAAAAAGCAGTGGAAATGATTTGAAAACTAATAATTATAGCGAAATTTAAGTGTGAAAAAGTTAACTTTGAAGATTTGGGTTACTAACTTGGCAAGTTAGGGCGAAACAGTGTCCTCGGGTTTTATCCTCGCGTTATGTTGTAAACATAGTCCATGGCATAACCGGATCTATATTTAACTAACCAAACCTCACCCACGAAACAACTCCTATTTGAGTCAATACGAGGTAGCATGCGGTTATGGCCCTTCTTGTTTAAAACCACTAACATTTAATATCATCTCGGAGGCTCGTAAGACCATCTAAAGAATCAAGTCCTAAAGCATGGAAGTATTGGCCAAATCAATAACATTAAATGCTATGCAACCTAATTTGAGAAACCTAACATATAAATATCATTTTAGAGGCTCATAAAGACCATCTAAAGAATCACGGTACCTCTCACTGAATATACCTTTGGATTCTAAAGCTGTGAGTATTGGCAATTAATGACATTGATGTTATGCAGTATGTTTGAAAATATAAGGGCCATAAATACACTACATGTGGCTTTTAGTACAAGAGGACAACATGTATTTGCCCCACCACCAAGTTGATTCCTTCCTCTTCAAGAAAGGAGGAGAGAAGCTTAGCCAAGCATCTCTTGAGTTGTCATCACTCAAGAGGTGTGTTTGGCAGCCGGGGAAAGGAAGAAAGAAGAGAGAAAAGAAATAAAAGCAAAACCTAAAATAAAAGACTTTATTTACAAAATGAAAACTTACAAAAATATCTTCTCCACAGATTGTTGCTCCAATTGTTACTTAGGTTACAAAACAAGAGGGGCTTATATAGGCCTCCTCAAGGTATGAAAATACCAAAAACCTATGAAGTGGCTAAGTTATAGAATGATTATTAACACACGAGTTTGGAGGCGGTTTGGCATTAATTACAAAGCATGGCGAGGCATCAATTTTTAAGCTAGTGAGGAATTTCGCTAACTAGCGAAATCAACAGGTCTAGCGAAAACAAGAAATTTCGCTAAGGGTGGGCAATTTAGCTAGCTAGCGAAATTTCGCTAAGCTAGCGAAATTTTTGTGAGAAGCGAAATCAATTATTTTCGCTAAGGAACAGTGCTAGCGAAATTTGGCATTTTCGCTTAGGTTGCGAAATTTTCGCTAAGGTTGCGAAATTTTCGCAATCTTAGCAACTTCGCAAGCTTAAGCGAAAAATTCTGCATTGTTGATCCTTCAACGCTTTTCATCACGCCTTGGCTTGCATCGAATTTTCTTCACTTTGCGTTTGTTTTTTCTCATTGATTCTTGGGGTACGGTTTGATGTTTGAGACTTGAATTCCAACTTCATGATTCATCCTTTGTATTGAGATTGAACTCAGAGTGTGCAAAGCCTACAAAACAACCAAAAATACCCTCTAAATGGCATAAGTGTTACTAAGAAGACTAGAACACTTCAATTGGTATAAATGACATGATTAATGCGCAAAAAGCACTCAAAACCTATCTAAAATAGGGTTCAAAATTGCACTTTTTGGGTATTAATCAAGCATCTCACTTATGTCCTCTAACGTGCAGATGATCCTCTCGACTGAGCTACTCAGGTTAGAAGATGTGCTCGTCTGGCTGTGTCCCCATATTTCGTTGGAAACTCTTCGAAATGGTAGTAAACTTGGGGTCCCAATCCAGATTCTGATAGATACTAGCACTCCATGTAATTGGACAATCTCACGCACGTATAACCTATAGAATTCCTCCAAAGTGAAGGTCATCCTCATTGCTAGAAAGTGTGCCGACTTTGTAAGCCGGTCCACTATCACCCACTCTACGTCATGCCCTCGCGATGTCCGTGGAAAGCGAGTCACAAAGTCCATCGTGATGTGCTCCGCTTCCACTAAAGCTACCTCAGTAAGAATTTTGGAGTAATCTTGTTAGCCTCGGTGCTCCGACCTTTGCACATTGACATGAGACATTGTCGAACGAAATCTTTAACATGTTTTTTCATCCCACTCTAGTAATACTGGCGACGTAGATTGATGAGTGCCTAAAACACTTAGATTATACCCGCGTCGGTCTTTCGTTTTCATGTTTAATTTATATTTAATTTCGTAGTTTTTTTGTGGCTGGATACCTGATTTGGTGATTGGTGTGTATGCAGGTGCGATGGGTGCAAAAGAGCGACTTTAGAGCAATTTTGGAAGCGACGAGCAATCTGAAGGATGGCTAGCAAGTCGCGACGTCCCCACGTCGCGACGTTCCAACGTCGCTACATCCCACATCATGACGTCAGCGTCGCGGCAGTTGGGTCAATAATATAAAAGTCAACAATGACTGGCGTCGCGGCCTTCCTCAACGCCAGCGGCGTCTCCAGCGTCGCGACGTGATGCGGGTTCTGTTTCGGCATTAAGCGAATGGAGCGCGAAATTGGAGTATCGGGGAGATAGATGCGAATCGAGGCGAGAATCAGAGCAGGAGTGACATCGATCTCGAAGACGAGCCCGTGATTTGTATTTTCCTTTGTTTTGGTTATTAGACCTGATGTTTATGATATCACATATTGGTATTTTCTTGGTCATTATGTTCTAGATCTATACCTAGGGTCTTGTTGAACCCTGTCACGGTTGAATGGATTAAAGTTTATTAATTTATTATTCATTGATTATGATTCGACATTTATTACCTTTACATACGTGGATCATTCACATGGTGATGTTTGGCCAACATTAGCATGATCATACTAGAGATCCGAGATTCGAGAGATGAGGATATCTAGGGATATGAGTAGAGCAGCCTTTGGTTGATTCGGTAAATAGAGATATTCCAGATCCCGAAGGTGGCAATTAAGGTTAGAACATTTAAGCATTCGAGATGCAGGTTGAGGTAGAGATACACTCAATTCTACTAGCGAGATAGGCGAATACACCTCGAGAGAGGGTATCTCGTAAGCAAGATCACCTCGCCATTAATGAATCATCAATAAACTGACTAATATCATCTATAAGAATAATCCATCAAAAGTGATAGGGGGAGACATAGCCCTAGTCTCCATTAAATAGTAACTCATTCAAATCAATAGTTTAGCTCACATTTAGACACTAGCACCCTTTTCATACATTACGTATAACCAGATAATATTAGAAAAGCAATTCTCTGTAGTCAACACACTTATCCCCGTGGATCGATATCCGTACCACTGGTACACTATATTACTTGGGGCGACGCGTGCACTTGCGCACATAGGCGTATATTTACACACACCACGTTTTTCGACTTTGTCATAGATCATGAGTGTCTTGTGCCACTTGAATGCACTGACAAAACGAGGAAGCGATGGATCTCCCCAGGATCTCCTCTCGGACTTGCTAACTAGGGAACCTAGCTCTTCCCTTATACCAAAGACTACCATACATGTGAATGGCGACTTCATCCTTGTACGTGCGTACCAGTCCTAATGGACATTATCTACGTGTCACGACCACGAAGCAGTCCTCTGCACCGGTGGGGATGGCACCTTCGCTCCTGATGAACCCCCAAGTATATCCCTTGAGTGCAGCTGACGTCCCATAGCCTCGAGCATCTTCCACTCTCGGGAAGCTACACTAGCCAACACTCCCCGACTTCCGGCTAAGTGCATCAGCCACCACATTTGCCTTATCGGGGTGGTAATGCAAAGCGAAATCATAGTTCTCTAGATACTCTATCCACCTGTGTTGCCTCATGTTGAGGTCCCGTTATACAAAATGTACTTTTGACTCTTGTGGTTCGAAAACACCTCAAATTGTTCACCGTATAGATAATAGTGACAAGCCTTTAAGGTAAGACAATGGTCGCCAACTCCATGTCATGCATAGGGTAACTCTGCTTGTGGTTCTTTAACTGTTGGGAACCATAAGCTACCACCCTCCTGGACTGCATCAAAACGCATCCTAATTTGTCCTTAAAGGCATCACAATACACGGTGTATCTCTGTCTCCTCTCTAGGACTATCAGAATAGGAGCTAAAGTAAGCCTCCTCTTCAATTCCTGGAATGCCTCCTCACACAGGTCATTCTACTCAAACTTGACCTCCTTTCGGGTTAATCTCGTCATAGGTGCAGCTAACCAAGATAAGTCCTCAATGAACCTCCTATAGTACCCTGCCAATCCCAAGAAACTGCGTATCTCAAATATTGACTTGATCTCTCGACTCATCGCGCGTAACCTTACTCCCGAGTCCACGAGATACCCCTGAAGCTAATATCACGCCACAAGTCTCACCTCTGATGGCCAAAATTCACACTTGTTGAATTTGGCATACGACCGATGTTCTCTCAAGGTCTTGAGAACAATCCTCAAGTGACCCTCATGATCCTCCTTAGACTTAGAGTAGATCAAGATGTTGTCCACGATAACCCGCAATGACCCGATCTAAGTAGAATTTAGAACACCACCCATGCATAAAAGATCCATGAATAAATTTAGAACATTCGTCAATCCGAATGGCATCACTATGAATTCAAAATGCCCATATCAAGTTCTAAATGTCATCTTAGGGATATCTGTTTCCATAACTCTCAATTGATGGTAACCGGTGCGGAGATCTATCTTGGAGTAGACCCGCTCCCCTCTCTATTGATCAAACGAATCATCAATCCTCGGCAAAGGGTACCTATTCTTAATAGTAGCCTTATTCAACTGCCAATAGTCTATACACAACCGAAGAGTCTTGTCCCTCTTCTTGGAAAACAGAACCGGAGCACCCTAAGATGAAGTGCTCGATCTAATAAAACCTCTGTCCAACAATTCCTACAATTGGACCTTAAGTTCCTACAACTCAGTAGGCGTCATTCTATGTGGAGTCATAGAAATAGGCGATGTACCAGGGTGTAACTCAATAATGAAGTCTACATCCCTATACGGAGGTAATCCTGGTACTCCATCTGGAAAAACGTCCTCATACTCACAAACCACCCAAGGTAGACTCAATTCCTGTCTCGCCTCGTCTTCCAGGGTAAGGCTTGCCAACTAACCCATCAAATGCCCATGCTATCTAGAGTTGTACATGGCTTAGGGTAAAGCGTCATGCTTATCCCCCTTAAACATAACACAAATACCATCTAGAGTGTAGGTGGTAACCCTCCTATGATCACAATCAATGACGATTCGATGTCCCATCAACTAGTCCATCCTAAGGATCACATCAAACTCCGACATGTCCATGAGCCTAAGATCCACAGTGAGTAGAATCCCTAAGATCTCTAACTCACAATCCCGACATACTTAATCAACACTCACCCTAGTTCCTAGGGGAGAACTCACATGTAACGGTTCTTCCAAGTTTTTAACCTCTAAGCCCAAATCTTTCACACATAATGCAACAATGAATAAATGAGATGCACCAAAATCAAACAACACTCTTGCCTATAAGCGAAAGAGTAGAAATGTATCCTAAATAACCCACTGATCTACAAGATTAGTCTGAGGTGTAATGCCGTAGACACACCCCTGGGTCCCTGAAGTCCTGGCCTCGACCCATGCCCTAGCTGATCCAGCCTATTTGCGAAGTAGTAGGTGCTTGTGCAACACCCTAGGAATGATACTGTCTTCCTTGGCTCATGGCGGGGTAGGGAGGAACAAACTGCGTCTGTGCATGTCCCACCGATGACTAGGACTAGGATGTCCCATAGCCCTGGGATCCCTGCCTCCGAGAATAATCTCATCTCATGTGTCCAGCCTGGTGGAAATGGAAACATGTCCTTTGCCCTGACTGGTTAGTAGCCCTGAAGTGTCTTCCATCTTAGGATGACTGATCTTAGCCTTGGCCCTGTCCCTAAAACCCTCGCGGAGTAGAAGTCCTCTACTTCTTTCCCGAGCGAGAAGAAAATATTTGACTCTCCTTCCTTTTATCACTAGCACCCGCATCCCGGATGCTCCGTGCGTCATCCACTTCCTTCTCAATGGCCATAGATGTCTTAACCATCGAGTCTAAATCCTACAGGAGGAGTCCCACAATTTTACCCCAAATGGATAATTTCAACCCATCCTCAAACTTTCTCACCTTGGCCATGTCCTTGGCCACATAATTGTCCGCAAAACGTGTTAATCCAGTGAACTTAGCCACGTATTCGAGCACCGTCATTGTTCCTTGTTTCAACTCTAGGAACTCCCGAGCCTTTGCATGTCGTGCAAATGCTGGGAAATTCTTGCCCATAAAGAGCTCATAGAACTCTTCCCATGTCATTGCCTCGAGTTCCTTGGCTTTAACCCCGATCCACCACGCCCCAGGATTCACCCTCTGGGCGGAATCGCGACCTGGCTTTACCTTAGTGGCGCCGGAGTAACCTCCTGGCCTCTATTATCTTCGGAGCTTGTCGGGCGATCAGCCACCATGGTCCCTCCTCCCTTGAAGGTTGGAGGATGGTGCACCTTAAATATTTGGAGTTACTTGGCCCTCCACAGCCCCGTTTACTCTGGCTTGTGGAATGGTAAACCTTGGCCTTTCGCCGTCTGATAGTAGCGGTCGCAATGCAGTAGCCTCCATGAAGACTAATTGGTCAAATGCCGGTGGTGGCTGGTTGTTGCCCTGTCCGCCGCCTCTACGTCCTCTTCCTCAACTTACCATTTACACATGTCAAATAGAAAGTGGGGTCCTTTTCGTCCTAATAGTAGTGCATGTGTGACTATAGAGACATGACAACCAGAACCATCACATTTAGTTCTTTCCGAACCCCTAGATTATGTTTTCTAACCCTAGTGTTCCTCTTTTCCTATATATAGCTTACCATGTATATAATTCACACAACATAAAGCAATCAATCATGTTACACAAACATGAACACACAATGTATGCAATGGTCTAAACCCATGCCCATCAAACCCTTAGTAATCACATACCTATGTTAAAATTAATGCAAGCCGTCACCTTGAGAACTCGTAAAAGAATCTAATGACTTAGACCCATATCCATCAAGCCCTTGATAATCGTATACCTATGCTCTGATACCAAGTTGTGACGCCTAATGAGTCTAAAACTCATCTATTTTGAAGCCCATTTTTCAAGTATATTTCAGGCTTAAAAGTTCAATTTAATGTAAAATTATGGAGCTTTCACCCGAATTTATGTTTTTCAAGAAATTAAGGAAAAGAAGCATAATTCAGTAGAAAAAAGGCAAAAACCAGCATTGTGCAGAAAAAGGGCCAATGTTGCGACATCAAATTTCCAATGTCACGATATTGTGATGAGAAGGTCTTAACATCACTACAATGTCACGACATAGCCGCGACATCAGCTGAAGAGGGGAAGGCAAATCTATGCCAATGTTGCGACATTGTTGCACCACTAAACCAATGTCACGACATCACAACTCAATGTCACAACATCATAAGCAGCCTCAGCATTCAAAATACATTAGACATCCAATGTCGCGACATGACAACTTTATGTCGCGACATCAGCAAGGATTGTCAAGTGGTATTATTAGATTGACCAATGTCGCGACATCACCACGGCATCATGGCTTCATCAAAACAAAGACTCATCCAGTGAAGACATCAATTGAACAATTTCGCGACATCAGATCAAAGCAACCTTGAGGTGAAGTTTGACTGACCAATCTCGCAACATCGCCATGGCATCGTTGAAACATCGTATAATATCGCGACGCCGACAACAATACCTAACGAATTTGTAATAGCGACATCGGTGAAATGATCGAGCGTAGAAGTAATGTAAGCGACATCAACTCTATGTCCGCGACATCGGGTTAATGTGCCAACACGGAAAGAAAGCGGTGTATCATGACGCCGAGTTGATCTACAACACTATATCTCAATGTCATGACATCATCCGCGACGTGATGATCACTAAACATTGATGAGCGCGCGGACTTTGTGCTTCGCGACATCATATTAAGGCCCCAACATTGACAACTCCAATGTCGCGACATCACCATTACATCAACAGCTAGGGCGGAATTTATGGGCTTTTCGAAGTGCGTGATTCTTGCCTTGTTTTTAGGGCCCAAGACCTGAGTCTATAAATAGAAGCTCCTGGGGAGTAGTGCGTAGCTTCCAATTGCCTTTCATCAAGTTTTTTTTGTGTTTTTTGGGAGGATTGAAGTCTCATTGTATTTTTTTTTTTTTTTTTTTCCTTTTTAGTTTGTTTTGGGATTTAGTTTTATTATTAGAGCAGTGATCTAAATTGGGATTCCAAGCGGATGAATGTATTTCAAGCTTCTATTTCTGTATGAACTTCAATAGAATCTAGGAATTTTTCTGAAATTCATTTATTTTCAGTTTTGATTACAATTTCAATGAATTTGTCTAATCAACTAGTACTTGTCATTTGTGATCCAAATTTGAAAGGCTAAACTCCCTCTAGGAAGAATCTATTGTTAGGATTATTGATTGTAAAATTTTAATGATGTTTTGGGTATGAAAAATATAGTGATTTAACTGGTATTACTCCTACATTGAACTGTTATGAATATCAGTGTTTGGTACCTAGAAAGAGTTGTATCATTGCTCTAATTTCTAGAAATCACTCTGAGTGACACCGAGATGGACTACCTAAGAGCAAAGAGCAACCACTTAGGGGTAAATTACACTAATATTATTTAAACTAATGCACTCTTTTGGTCACTCTGGTATATCACTAGTGAAGATTTAACCTCTGACTTCAAGGTTCCCTCCTAGGTGACAACAAGAGTGTGTTCTCAAGGCATATGATCTACCTACCGATCTAGTAGTTTAATTTTGAGAGGTTTCACCTCAGTTGAGAGGACCAATCTCAACCCTGTGTTAGCAAATATTCTAATCAAGGGGAGAGGGAATTCATGTCTAATTAATGGTTGAGGTACTATTTAATTTGAAGAGTGCTTGCATTACCCTGTTTATAGGGGCAAGCAATTTCCAGTTCTAAGAGATGACTGTGAAGTACTGAGAAGGAAAAATAGTTTGATCTTAAGAGGATCCAATTTATCTGATGGCTTTTCAAACCCCGTTTTCTGAGATAAGAAGTGTGGTAGATTTGGGGAGTGAAATGTATGGTGTTAGAAGAAATCCATTGATACACTAATTTTCTTTTGGACAATTCCAAGGTTCATGTCTCATACTTTATATTTATTTGGAACTTGCAAAGTGATGGTCATAACACTGTTTTCATTCCTAGTGTTATTTCAGTCCAGTGAACTCTCTAATCATGTGTTTTAAAATTTCATTATTTCTTTGATTCACTTTACTTTAAAAGTTAAATCTATCCTGAAATTTAGAAGTTAAAATAGTGAGGATCTTAAGTATTGAGGGTAGTTAATCTTTAAATTTTCTAATCAATCCTCATTGGAATGATATTTAGACTTAAAAATCCACTACTTGTATGACCTGTGCACTTACAGTGAGTAGACCAAAACAAATTTAAATTGCAAATTATTAATTAAACAACAGAAAACATATTTTATATATATTTAGTTAAACAAGTTTTTGGCATGACTGCTATGGATTGAAAAGTCTTTGGTAGTAGTGCTAAAAAATGAGTTTGTCACATTTTTTGGTCTCATACAAACAAATAACGCCCCAAAACCCAAGGATCCTATTGACCAACCGTCAACCCATGGAAATACTATCGTAGGTAATCGTATATCTAAGCTTTGATACCAAACCAGTATCAAACACCTGTGGATACCAAGTAACTCAATACCACCTCGCTAGGTCCCATTCACCGAGATCCATTCATCCATATTTAAGTTAAACATACGTGAAATTACCTTTAAAACAATCTGTAAGAGTTCGATTGCGACTCTCGTACCATTATTACATATCAGAACTAGATTGTTCCAAAGTTTTTACAAAAAGCTTTATCAAAGCCACATGTTGGCCTTCTTCACAATTGCGGCCTCGAATGAGCGTCGTCCGATGTACACCTTGCACTTGAAATGTTTTCCCATAAACGGTGAGCTACGCCCAACAAAGAATATTTCCTACAGAGGCTACTCCCCCCCTAAGTGCACATGCAATGGTCATGTTCCACACATTCACATTCACATTCTAAGTAAAAACATGCAATTTCTATTATGGGATCCTACGTGTCATGCCATGAAATGAGATGAGACGCAATCATGTACCATGTCCCAAGTCCTTACTGACTCCCATCACACCCGAGTCCTTACTGACTCCTATCACACCCGAGTCCTTACCGACTCCTACACAATGTTGAAGCCCATGCGTGATAAAATCCATCATTTCTGGATTACATCTAATGACCATTTTACAAATGAAAATCATTTTTTTTCAAACCAAAATCTTTTTGGATGTTACACCTAAATGATCATTTGTATACAAAACTCATGTGCCTTTTTGTGGGTAGCGAATTTTTGGTGTCACACTGTAGGCTTCGCACACCTAGACACTTTTACGGGCTTTCACCACTAGAATTATGTCTAACCACACTACCGAGTCTTTCACCCGAGGGGTGTTTATCCCTGCCTGCTATTACCCAACACAAGTTTTCTTTACCACTTTATTCAACCATGCGACTCTGTTGGACTTCTTCCCACTTTACTAAGCCCACCCAATCAAACACCAAACACATTGTTGATTATAACCATGCACCCACACCCATTCAATGCGATGTCCTCGTGCATATGCAATGCAATGCGCCATTGCGTGTTATATCATGCCCCATGTATAATGAATGCTACATGGACAACATAATCCACACCACTCATCGGGTATCATGGATAATTACATCACCTGCATATGACTGCCATACATCATTTCATTCATGTCAATATATCATGCACACATATATCAACATCAACATACAATATGTCATTCTATGTTCAAGCAATGACACACGCAATCAAGCCATGTAATGATCATTTGCACGTATAAACTCATCACATGCCAATATATTAGAACACACATATTGACATCCAAACATATCACTCTTAGTCAAACAATGACACTCTCAAACAAGTCATACAATGGCCCTAAAACAAGCCACAAACAATCACAAACCAGGCCACTAGACTGACCCCAAACATGACATAAACACAAGCCTCAAACAGTCACAGGCTCGCCTAGGCAAAGTGGCTCGCCTATGAGAGCAAAAGCCTCGCCTAAGCGGCAGAATCTCCAATTTTCTGTCCTCAGGCTCACCTAGGCGAACACTTCCACGCCTAGGCGTCTTTGCCTAGGCGTCTTCGCCTAGGCGAACACACCCTTCACCTAAGCGGAGACCCATTTCTTCTTGGGAAAGCTCCATGTCCTCGCCTAAGCAAAGCACAATTAGCCTAGTCAGAGAAAGCCCGACATAAACTCGAACATCCACCATTTCCAACCCAAAAATGGAAAATAAACCCAAGTAGGAAGGATTCCCTACCTCTTGGAGCGTAGAAGAAACCCTAGGAAGCCTCATGGACACTTCCTAAACCCGAAACCTTTAATTTCCCGAACTTCTCGTTTGGATCCTCGACAAAATCCAACGTTTTTGGCACACACACGTAGCCCTCGTCGATGCGATGAACTTTTGTTCTTGGCCCAACGAAAAGCGACCAACGAAACTCCGTAGATCTTGGAAGGAAGCTCTTCGCTCTCCTCTTTCTCTCTTCTCTCACTCTCTCAATCAAACCAAGAAAAATGGGCTCTTTTTGCCCTAATCCCCTTTAGCTCCAACTTAACCTTAAGTTAAGTAAGTGGCCCATATCGCGCCACGTGTCCACACTTGCTCAGGTCTAATTTTTGTCCGAAGCGATTTATTTCGTCTCAGTTCAAGTCCACATTATTTTATATGAACTTAACTCAAGTTATTTCCTAACTTCCGAGATTTTCGTAAAGATCTCGTTCTTGGGAGTCATTGGACACCCATTAGCCCGAAAAATGCGAAATTCCAATTATCTTGGAATTCGACGAAATTTGTCTTTGTAACTAGATTTTGCGAGATGAATCCAATGTTGAGGTCTGTTTCATCATCTGATAACTAGAAAAAATTTACAGGTTTTCAATTTGTACTATAGCGGTCAATTATCATTTTGCCCTCTTTCAGAAAAATTTGATTCTTCTCGAATTTTACAATACCTTTCAAAGAGTTCCTTTTTCGATGTAGCATGGAACGATGCTCCTGAGTCTAATACCCAAGAATATTCCTTGCTTTCTAGAGATAAAATTAACGCAGTCATCTTCTTTGGAGGTGGAAGTAACATTTGTCTCTGCTTTCACTTCCTAGTCCTTTGGTGTACTCCTGCACTGATTTTTGTAATGACCAGTCTTTCCACAATTCCAACACTCGATAGTCTTTAAGCTATTAGAATTACTAGGACTCGGATTCCAGACTCTCCGCTCTCGACCGCTTCTACTTTACCCGCTGAATTTCTTCGTCTCGACTCAGATGCACATTAGCAGGTTTATGATTCAATTCGTCTCCTTTCCTTCCTCGGATCCCCCCACTAAGAAGCAAATCACGAACGCCACAATTTCAACTTACGCTTCCCGTCGAGCTACTCACGGGCCTCCGTGACAGAGCATTCTAATCCTGCAGAGAAAACAAAAGTATTAATGTCGCATTCTTTCATCAAATTCAATTCCAACTGAACTCAATTGAGTTGTGATTATGTTGAGTTCGTTGAGATGTTGAGCCACTAATGCACCTTCTGCCATCCGCAGATTAAATAATCGCCTTATCAGGTGCACTTTATTAGAGGCGGTTGGCTTCTCGTACACACTAGCAAGAGCCTTCATAAGAACTGTTGTGGTATTTTCCTTTATTATATTGAAGGCAACATTACGGGACAACATTAATCAGATGACTCCAAGAACTTGTCTGTCAAGAATATCCCATTCTTCCTTCTTCATGGATTATGGCTTCTCTCCTAAGAAAGGCTAGTATAGATTTTTTCGATATAGATAATCCTCTATCTGCATTTTCCAAAACCCAAAATCTACGCCATTGAACTTGATTTTCACCTTTACTTCGTCTGCGACCATCGCTTCCACTCAAATATGACTTCCTCTATATCTTTTCTGAAAATTCTTGCGAAACACCGTGTATGAGAACACCTCCGTTGACAGGCTAATACTGCTTGCAAAATTTCACTATTCACATGAATAGTAACCGCACACAAAAATAACAAGAAGCTCAAAAATATTCTTTTCTGATGTGGAAGATCAAACAATGCTGCAACCACAGAGAATGCTAAGAATATCTTAGAGTCCTTATAACCAAGCTCTGATACCAGTTGTTAGGAAATAATAATAATTCCCTATCTACCAGATTTATGAGAGGGAGCAAAAATAAATAAATCAAGTGACACACAAAATTTACGTGTTCGACACAAACTTGCCTACTCCACCGGCTGTTGCAGATATTTCACTATAAGGAGAAAAATATAGTGTTTTAACACTCCGAGAAAATTGCTCTCAATTTTCTCTCACTTCACCTCTCTTTTCTTCACCTTCTTCTCTCTTCCTCACTTCTTCACTATGAATTAGAAGAATGCAAGAGATGTGTGAGATGATTTTCCTCCCTACACAACATCTCTATTTATGGAAAAAATGAGAAGGATGTAGCCAAAATTAGGCTACCTAACAACCTCCATTATTGACAATTGAAGCCTCCGTATTTGACAATTGAATCCTCCATATTTGACAACTCCAACTATGTCTTCCTTAATAACGAGGGAGTAAGAACGCCGAGCAGACATTCCCTAGTCTCATTTCTAGAATTAATACCGATGACCTTGCTTCTTCTCCTCCTATGTTCTTTATGTTATAGGTCTGTAAACTTGTAGTGAGACTGCAGATTCTGGTTTTTATGGCGTCAATCTCTGTACCAACCTTCCTTGTGGAAAAGATGCAATCATACCTCTTCAAGATGTTTTGAACACCCCTCCTCCTCCTTAACGCAATTTTGAGGACAAAAGTCTCTATGGTGTCTTCGGCATCCAAAGCAGTCTCCCTAATTTGTGCAACACGGTTCTTAATTGTCTCATCTTCATCTTATCTTGCACCGTGATCTTCTTTAGAAAGCATTCCCATCCGGGCCTAAGCTCATCCCGACTTCCGCAGAATCCTCATTCCTCACACCCCAGCGAAGAAACTCGCCTTCAATCAAATGTGATCACATAGCCTTTTTGTTAGTTCGTAGCAATAGAACAAAACGAAATTGGAGCCTAGATCAGTATGACTATGAGAAACAGATAAAACGAACAAATAAAACGTTAATGGAAATTGATGAAACCTGTTTGCAGAAATCAAGAATGATCAAGTCTTGCGTTGAACACAATATCCTTAAGACAATTTATTGCCCTCGCAGTGGTGCTTCGAATTTTTGGCAATTCGTCTCCCATGATAAAATTATCTATCTCCCAACACAAAAGAAAGCACTTCTTTTTTGGTTGGATGTCGAACCAGAACTAGTGCAGAACTCAGTCTCTCAAAAACGAAGATGATAGTTGAAATGAATGAATGATTGTGTGGCCTATATATAGACCCGCTCATGACTGTTTGGCCCGGCCCGACGGTGGCGTGCGCGTGTGTGGTGAACCAAGCATGAGCTAGGTCCTCCCCCTTCCACAAGACTAGGGTACCCCTTGGGGCCCAAACCCAACTACAAGGTAGGTATATATATACCATTTAAAAGTCTTGTTCTTATCCGATGTGGGACACAAGCTTTTTCACAAGCTTAAACCTTTTGTTACCATTTTCAAGTGATGATG
The DNA here is from genome assembly GCA_016808115.1 of Tetrastigma voinierianum. Classification (NCBI taxonomy): domain Eukaryota; kingdom Viridiplantae; phylum Streptophyta; class Magnoliopsida; order Vitales; family Vitaceae; genus Tetrastigma; species Tetrastigma voinierianum. The sequence continues at coordinate 118,469 of JAEQBH010002203.1, read as the reverse complement.
TTTGGAGGCAATTTCTAATTCACTCTTTAATGGTTTTGAGCAACTTAATAGATAATATTCATCTCCTCATGGAGGAGAACACATTCTCATGTGGACCCACTACAAAGGATTTGTGGGACCCATTTTAATTTTAGCTTAAAGATAGCTAATTCCTAATGCTCAAACCCATTTTTTCCAACACTTTACACAACAAAAGACACAATAGCCTCCGCCATTTCTTTGCTGCCCTCCAAAGGAGAAATGTACTTCAAAATATGATCGCCATAAACTTAAAATACATATATAAAGAGGAACCCCAAACATACATGGTGTTGAAAAACTTGACCCCCATCTATGTGAGATAATTTCATACAATATTTTCTTATTGATACACTTTCCAACTATTATAATTAGTTGGATTAAATTTAATATTCTAATTCTCTAATTTGACCGACACTTTTTTCAAGTTTTTTTTTTTTTTTTGTTAAAATTTTTTTATCAAACATTCAAGCTCATCCCACTTGTTTTTAATTAATTAAATTCGACTTGCTCTGTTTTAATTATTCGAATTCAACTTGCTCTTATATTCTTAGACCATCTCCAACCCACAACACCAAAATAGTGTAACTTTTGCACCAAAATGGTGTAAACACCATATTTTACACAATTTTCTCTCCAACCCTTTACACCATTTTTAACACCAAAAAAGAATATTCCTTTTATATTCTTTTTTATGTTAGTGTTATTTCATATTATATTAGTGTAAGTGTATTTGGCATTATGTTTGCCTAAATATTATTGAGCTTAATATTCATGTTTAATTTCAATATTGTATAATTTTAATCAATATTATTAAGTATTTTTAATATTAATATTTTTTGTTACAATTAAGATTTTGTATAATTTACATTATTTTGGTTCATATATAATTTACTATAAAAATATTATGAGATAAAAGTAAGATTTTACTTTTGGTACAAATAAAATAACTTTTTACATTCAAAATATTAGATGGGGCATAAATTATAAAAGTTATATTATTTGGGGTTCTTTTTATAAATTTAAAATTAAAATGAATGACTAAAAGATCGAGGAATGAACAAGGTAACACCAAATTTGGTGATGCACTGTTCATTTGCACCAAATTTTGGTGAAATGGCGTGAGAAATGCCGTGGGTTAGAGCTAAATTTTTCACCAATTTGATAAAATAACATGGAAAATGATGTGGGTTGGAGATGGTCTTAACACCTGTGATTAATTCAATTAACCTATATTGTGGATTGATTTCAATTATTTAATTCAACTTGCCACTCTTCTATGGCATTGTTTTTAGTCGGTCAGAACATATATTAATCATTCCTGCTCATCATGATTTTTTAAAATTAATTAATTGAATTCAACGCTCTCTCTCTCTCTCTTTAATTATTCATATGAAGCTTGCTGTTATCTTTCTGGCATCTGTTTTTTAATTAAATTTCATCAAACCATCTACACTTGTCTCATCTACAGAAAGTCGAATTTCATTTATAAAATAGTTTCATTTAACACTATTCGTAGCACCTAAGACTGTTAACTTAGTAAATACATACGATTTATTTAGGTAGTATCCATCATTTTATTTTATTTTTGAGGTTTTCCACATTAAAAAATTTGGTGTCTTGATTTTGTTATTATTGCCCTAATTATTTTCTGCATAAACATTTCATTGCTGGGAATAATTTAATAGAAAGCCTATTTGATTGTATAAACAGGAAAAGTATTTATTTATTTTAGCGGTATCTTTTCCCAACAAATGAATGGGAGCTAGCCAAGCACACTGGAAGTGTATGCCCACTGAATTTGGAGACAACTCCATGGAAATACCAACTTGAATTTTTCGGATTACACTCTCCACTAGGAGATTCAATGGCACAAAGTTACTAAGCAAACTTTTCCTTTTGTTTCTATTGCAAAATAAACAGCAAATAGGAAGAGAATAAACAAGAAAAATAAAAAGTACACAGAAATTTACGTGGTTCAGCCAATGTGACCTGCATCTACAGATGGGGAGACACTTTTATTGATTACGGCTTTCAGGTACATAATGAAAAACCCTAAACAAGCACATATAATATATACATAACAACCCTATATCAAACCAGGTCGCCTCAAATCAAGTTAGGGTCTATGACCCAGGCGTTTGCCCCTCGCACTCCCCACAAGTCCAACCAGGAGGCCCACATCGATTTCACAAAATTCTTCAAGTCCTCTCAAAATATTTCGGGTCAAGTCATAATTTGGATCGCCACAAAAGTCTAGTCATTTAGCAGTTTCCTACATTACAATGTTGCCCCAATACTAGAACAAAACTTTAGGTTAATATATATACAATACATGGAAGAACGAACAAATTGTTTAAAACGTACATCAAAGACACAGGAAGAAATTGTATTAAAATAACCAATTTTATTTGCATGCAACATGACAACAAATACACAATCAAACCAACATAAGAAAAACAGTCTCATATTCAATCATAAACAAGCCAGGACACCAATTAAAAGCAAGAAAAATCATGTAAATATTGTGTCTCGTGATCATAATAGTCTAACATCATTTATAGAGTAGCAACAGTATGTACCTCCTAAAGATTATCGCCATTCAAAGATCATTCCATCTTCAATGTCGGATTGTTGGAATCAAATGTAGCTTTTCCTTGGAAGGTGGATGCTTCATTGCAGACCATCTTATGAAATATGAAATAATAGTTAGAAACATTTTAGAACTATCTATTAAAAGAACATTGAAATAGAAAGGTCAGATAAAAGCAAGCCAAGTTGTCGTTTGTCACTGGAGTAATTTAGGGCTGTGAAAACAAGTGAGAGGTTGGTTCGAAGCTTCAATTTATGGGTGTCATAAAAATCAACAAAATATCTTCCTTGTTTTGATTTTCCTAATGCATAAAACATTAATGGACAAAAGAGGAGGAGCTTGATCTATTTTGTATTTTGTTTAGTATCAATTAAGTAAACTAATTATTTAAGAGCACTTATGTTTAATCAATTTTTCTTGAAATGATTAATAGTTGGTAAAGTAATCCAATTGATGCACCCCATGAACAACGGAGAGTTGTAAGGACCTTTTTTTTTTTTTTTTTGAGTACACAATTTTGTCATCATTGGGACTTTTGAAATGGTTAGTCTTTTTAAGTTCGAAAGAATGCAAATAAGAGGTTGAAGAAAGAAGTGACATGACATTGAATAATTTTTTAATAGAATTTAAAAACAAAAATTGTAGTCAAACAGTTGATTAAAAATGGCATGCTTAATATCAATTGTTTGATCATCGATATGTTTGTATACTTACAAGGAGAAAAGAAAAGGGAAAGTAGAAATGAATGTTGACTTACCATCAATTAATGTGATGGATGGCACGTGCCGAACTTTGTAGAAATCCTCCCCTTCTTTTCCATCTATCACTTGAAGCCGTTGGATGAAATCTTTGCTCATAAAGTGAATTTGCAACGTCTGAAGGGTGGTGATATGCCTTACTCCTTCAGGAACCATTTCCAAAGAACCACAATCAACAATTTTTAACTCATTAAGGTTAGACATTGCACCTATATCCACCTTCAACCTTTTAACGGACCAACTTGAGAGCAACAAAACTTTGAGCCGAAGGAAACCATTTGGAGAGAAAACCATTTCTTGCCCAATGTAAGAATCACGATATAAGGAAAGGATTGTCAAGTTAGGAGCTCTCTAGAACTGTGTCGATCTTGTCAGAAGCTAGAAGACTCCGCAAGCTTAAACTTAGTGAGGCTTGAGGAAGAGGTCAGGGCTTAGTGTTGCTTATTTCTCCGACTAGGCATAACTTACAAAGATGTTGACACTTGATAATTGCTTCAAGATCCGTCCATTTCGTGGCAATATCATACAAAACCAAGGAACGAATACTACTTGATATGGGATGAGAAGGTTTGAGAATTACCTCCAACTCCTTAAAGTTTTTGAGTTTCTTCACCCACAATTTTTGAAGCTTGTTGGTCAAGTGGGCCAAATCTTTTATATCCCATTGTTCTGCATCAAAGTGTTTTAACGTCTCCAAGTTGTTCAGCTTCTCCCATTGCACGTTACTCTTACCCACATTAAAATATGGATAAGGAAGGTAGAGATGCCTTAGCCATTTCATCTTACCTATCCCTTCATTCATTCCCAAACAAGTTATATATGTTGATCAAATTTTTTTTTTTTTTTTTTTACCATGAGGAGAAGAACTGTAATCTAAAGGTTCGATGCAACTTAAATTTTTATATAGACGATGGGAAGCGAAGAGTGTAGCAAATTTAAAACTTAAGAACTTCAAGTGTACAAGGTCGCTTACGCTTTGGTAATTTTTCTCCCAATGCAAGTCCCTCAAGACTCAACACTCTTAATAAGGTGAACTTCTTCAACTCTAACTTCCTCAGCATCCAATGCACAGTCTCTTCTTTTGGTGGATAGAATATCAGAAGAGATCGAAGGGGTGTGTCATTTTCTGGATTCAATTTCACATAAATATCATCCAAGATCTTCATTTTTATTATTATTGTCGAGGACAAATTTGAATCAAATTTCTTCTACAACAATACTAGTACTCTTTGTAGGAGGAGATTGATCCAAATATATGGCACGTCTTCGAACGTTATCTACAGTACTATGTGTTAATAATATTACCGTAGAAGATGAAGATGTTTCCACTTGCTGAAAAGTAGCACCGATAATCTCGAGAAAATTTTCTTCTTTTGCCTTTGACAAGCATAAATCTCAGATTAGGTTGCCATGCGGCAAGTTTTGACTCTTCCATTGTAAATACTTGTTCTACCTACTTGAATCATACACCTTTCAATGAGCTCAGCTGGGTACCCTTCTCCAACATCCTCCTTCGATACAATCCCTTCAGCCACCCACATTCGAACCAAAGTTTTTGTGGAAATTTCATGATCCCTGTGAAACGGGCTAAATGTAGAAAGCAAGATTTTAACCGGTATGACAAATTCGTAACTTAGAGCTAACACATCCAAGACTCCAATGTCTTGTCAGCTTGTAATTGTCTTTCCTAATCTCATCAAGTATGATTTAATATTTCGTGAATTCTCTCCCAATCATGCAATGTGTGATATTTAGCCAGAAGTCCTCCGAAAGCACCACAATGTACCTGTGAGGCAACCTCCACACAACTAGCCATTTCCTTCCCATCTCTCCATGTTAATGGCAGGATCTAAAAAGGTTCAAGCGAGAAACGCATTATAAATATTCTGATAATTAACTATTACAGAAAAAATAAATAACTCACACTGTAATTATGCAATTTCTTTGTCAATGTATCAAGAAACTTGCCCGTAGGTAATCAATTTGTGAAGCTTTTCTTAGCCTTCGTGAATAGCTTGTATAGTAATGAAATTAGATGTTATATGATTTTTTTTTAACATTTTGCTTAAAAGAACTTACTTTTATATTTTAAATAGTTTATTATTTTATTTTTCATTGACTTATTATTTATTTTAATTTTTTACTAAGTTGAGTGAAATATTTAGGTTTCTTTAATATTAAAAACAACCTATTGATTTTTATTTTTAATAATTAATAAAAATGCCCTTAAAAATAATTAATAAAATAAAATATTAAAAAAAATAATGTAATGCTTAATACTATTAATCGCTATTTAATTTTAAATTCCATTTTAAATTAAATTTAAAAGAAAAAAAAACCAATGCTACCATAGTTTCAATACAATAAATTAATTATAAAATTAATAAGCCAAAATTCTTTGAATATTGTAAAGTCCTAAGTCCAGCCATCTACATGAGCACTCAACCCAACCAAGTAGTTCTAAATTAAATTCCCTTTGTTTTATGTACTCGGTTGAAGTTTAATAATTGTTTTTCACATGTTTAGTCATAAAATCAAGCTGAAAAAGGAAACAATAGAAAATGTTTATAAGAAACCTAATGTCACGCATTTCTAGCTCTTTTCAATTCCAACTCCCATACGTGCACTTAGCAACTTCTTCCAACAAGTTGCTAAGTCGGACTCGTCACTTGCCTAGGTAGGTTGTTAAGCCCTTACACTCAAGGTTGGAAGCTAAGAGAATAAGAGAACTCACAAGAGAACTCTCTTAAGAAGAAAGAAAGTTTTATTGATAAAGGAAGTTATACAACTCACTCGAAGCTCACTGCCTGCAAGCCTTATGTTGGGACCTGATTGTCGATTCTAAGCAACAAGTTGTAAGGGTCTTGATCAAGCTGATTCGAGCATCAACAAATAAGAAATGAGAACCTACAAAAAATGGCATCCCAGCGGCGGTAGGCCGTCCGCCTCTCCGATGATTAAATCAGCAAAAATATGGAGAGGGAGAAAAGAATGGATGGACCTAGTCACAATTGCTTACCTTCCCCAATGGGCGATCTTTCCGACTTATAGGGTTAGGCTAATGTGAATCCCCTCCTTCCTTCTCGAGGTAGGATTTTATTTCCTCCTAGTTTAAGGGAGGAAATATTCCTTTCCTTATCCACGACTAGTTCTTCCTTGTCAGGGATTATTTTTCCCTTCCGTGAATTATCGTCCGAATAAGGATTCGAAAAGATCGAAAATTCACCGATAATATCACTTTTGGGCTTACCTTCCTTTCTCCGCTCTCAGTGCTTATTCGTAACGAACTTCCCATATGAGATAGAATTCCCTTGTTGAGGTAGAATGGCCGGCAGGCGAACTTGAAGTCCCAGACGAACCGCCTCAGGCAAGCCATGGAAGAGTTTGACCTTGCTTTCCCGGGCGGCTTCTATAGATTCTTCCTGGTCTCAGAAGTGTCCGCTATTCTGCGCGAGGCAGGATTGAATCGTAATCGCCTCACAACATAGCCTAGGCTGGCCCCGCCCATCAAGTACTGTATCCTGCATATCATGGAACTCACAATGCACAACACAAGCCTAGCAAAGCCTGGGCCCATCGTGCAATAGATCCTAGAGATCATGGTACTCCAATGCCCCCATTTTCCCTCCTCGTCGAGTGTTTGTGCTATTTCATTTGGGAAAATATCGTGGTTTCAAATGTCAATGTCGAGAGTTCAAAGGTTTGTGAGTAATCATTGGGGCCAGATAAATACGCTTCGAGGCGTATGCTTACTGGGTTTAAGGGCGCATGGGAGACGCACGCCTCTCTAACAACACGCGATCTTACTTATTCCGCCCCGATCGACACATTTAATGCGTCTGTTGACCCCCTATCCCTATAAATAGGGATAGTGGTCTCAAGAGGTGTTTCTTTTACGTCTTCTCAAAAGATTTTTTTTTTACTCCTGTAATTCATCCTCATTCGCGCTTCTACAAATTCCTCATTCAAATGAGCCAACGGAGACCCTTGACGCTTCGACGAATTTTGGTTTCCGATGAGTTTTTGCAACTCAAACCTTTTCCGCATTGCTAGTTTGCTTAGGTGTCTCCGTAGTTGGAGGTGTCCTACTAGTTTCTGCAAAGGTTTTTGGTTTACTTTTTTTAGGTTTTATCCCTAGTGGTTTGTAAAATCTCCATGTCCTTTCCAGGGTTCTTTCCTTCCCCTTTATTTTTTATTTTTTCTTTTTGGACCTCAAGTTAACCCCTTCTTTTTCCCCCCTTTTTTGCTTGTAGAATGGCAAGAGGTCACGAAGAGGTTTCGAATGGCCAAAGCAGCGTAGAGGTACTCTCTGGGGGAAGCGCCACGTGAAGCAATCTAGTCACGCTATGTCTACAGAGGAACTGAGGTTATATAACCAAATTCCTGTCGAAATCAATCTGGAGACGTCAGATGGCGCGACTACCTCAACTTTTTGGGAGGCAGATAATGCCGTCTATTTTACACTGGAGCAGTTTGTTGCTGGGCTTCGCCTCCCTATTCCATCACTGGTGATGCAGTTCCTTCATTTTACCCGAGTACCTCCTGCACTCATACATCCGAACGCCTTTCGGATTTTGATAGGTTGCAGTGTACTGAACCCTCTCTATCAGCTGGACATCTCGCTGGTGGAGATATGCTTCATTTATACTGCTCGACCTGGCCGCCCGCCATGCCTACCACGCCTCCGGCCGCACTTGAAACTGCCCCGACTCCCTAAGAAAAGGCGAAAGGGGTCGTCCTGGTTAAGGGCCCGTGGTATGAGACCCCTAGCTCTTCGGGGCTATCTGAACCAATCCCTTTTGTTCCCGGGTTTGTCTCCGTTATTGTTTTGGTATATCTCTTACTTCCCTAGGTTGTGGGTGTATTAACATACCTACCTTCTTGATGATTTGTAGATAAGAGCAGACAAGGCTGGCTTGTTAACTGGTTAGAGAAGGCGAGGCCGGACAGCCCACCACGCTTGAGATCATAGAGAGAGGGAGCGCCATCACGAGCTTCCTCTATCCTCGTAAAGAACCCGTGATTTGTGGGGCACCAGTCCTTTCCCTCTACATAGCACTGCCTTCCTCGTCCTTTGCCCAGCGAGGTCGTCAAGGGCGAGCATTTTGTCCTTAGCAAACCTCCTAAAGTCATTGCTCGGATGCTCTTCCCAGGTGGAGGCCGTTCCGAGGCCCCTTATCCGACCAGATTATCCACCTTTGGTCGTGCAGGACTCCAAGCCTACCCCCCAAGAAGCGAAGAAGAAGAAGAGGAAGTCCAAGCAGGTGAAGACTGCTAGCGAGGGACTAGAGGGGTTTGTGGATCGATGAACTGGACTACGCGACCGTCCAAGAGAAAGCAGGTCGAATGTCAGCCTTTGGCTACCGGATTTGCTATGCGGATGAGCAAGAGAGCTGCCAACGCTCAGGAGGAGGCCATACCTAGCCTCGAAGTTTAGGGAGGCAAACTCTCTAGGACGTCTGGATTTGATGAGGATGTCCAAGCTGATCCGACAATGATTACAATGGACTCGCCGAAACGAGTCCTTAAGTCCCCTCTACTTTCGGGGGTGCCGCCCCAAGTGCCTCCCGAAAGGCTTGTGCTATTAATCGAGGATGAGACGACCGGGGGTGTGTACTCAGATGCCTCCCGAACGGCCAGCCGCTACTGAGAATGAGGCTCTAGCCGAGGAAATTCCCCGTGTTGAAGAAGCGCCTCGAGGCCCTTGACGCTGGTGCTCGCCTCAGACAAGCCGAATAATGGAGGCCACCCACTGAGGATGCGCTCTACTCCGATTAAGAAATTGCTCGAGTGCTCACAATCCACCGGGAGGCCCCCAACCGCAGGGATTCCTTCCGTCGCGCACATGTGCGATCTTTGGCCCTACGCCCGCCCCACCGGCTCGGGAGGAATACTCCATCCCCTTCCCCGTCAGCCTGGATAAAAGGTCCTACCAGTGCGTGGCAAAGGATGGGATGTATATGCGCAACCATGACTTCAATGAGATTGTCGAATGGTATGGTTGAACTTTTGACATTTGACTGTTTGCTTTGATACTATGATTTCTTTTTGATGTTCTCCCTATACAAGCGGCGACGGCCCTTAGGAACATGGAGTGGCAACACACTGAGTCACGTGAGGGTCGAAAGAGATGCCAAGAAGGACTTGCAAGGCGACTGCTCCCGCAGCATCGCTCCCTCAAAGAGTCTCTAGGCAAGGCCCAATCCCGATCCAGATATTGGGAACGAAAGGCCAAGGAGGGCTCTAAGAAGACGGCGGTTGCGGAAAAAGAGAGAGGCGAGGCTAAGGAGGAAGCTCAAGTTGCCGGAGCTAGTGGCCCGGAATCCGCAGTGACGGCATGGTGAAGGAGGGTGAGCTGGCTAGGGTCAGATGCTCTAGCAGTACGGAGAAATAGTGGTAGTAGAAATTCAAAGCGTAAAGGCCAGTCTAAGGCCTCCCAACTAGAGATTGATCGGACGTCTCTCCTGCTAGAGCTTGGGACGATCAAGGACGAGGTGTTTTCTCTCCAGTCTCGCCGGTAAGGACCAAGAGGCCGTGGAGGAGGAATATTATAGGCTTTGGTGATTTTCACTGTGGGTACAAGGTATTGTTGTTTTCAAACCACGACATTTGTGGAGACCATCGAAGAGGTCTCGGAGGTATGCGACTCTGTCAGCGGCGCCTCTGAGTTCTTCATGAACCTGAGATTTATCCAGTAGTGCAGGCGCTCGTCAGTTCCTACGAGCGAGGCGGCCCGTAAATTCTTTAACGCCAAGGACCATGGCAGACTCTAGTCTCTCTTTTTCCGTTCTTACTTGATTACAATTTTTTGTAAAGGGGCCTTGGCCGGCCGCCATCATTTGTGTACTCTCTGGACACCATTGGTGCTTCAATGAAATACACCTTTTTGTCTACTTTAACTATTACCTATTTTACTTCTCTTTGCAGCCTTTTAGGCAGCACATAATTCTAGTTTGCTTGACTGTGATTCCTTTCATTGCGCAACCCCTTCTCTCAATTCTTGGTTAGGATGGGTAAAACAGGACACAATGCTAAGTTGGGGCTTAGCGAGGTTCACCCTTGTTGCCGATAAATGAGTGATCTTGAGCCTTGGTTGGGTTAGTCATGTACCAGCAGTGCAGGCCATGCAGTTTCTCTTTTGGAAGTGCCAGCAAGTTTAGAGCTATAGTCTAGCCTTTTGGGAGGTGCCAGCAAGCTTTGAGTCGTGCGGGTCAAGTGGTCCCTAGGCCAAACAAGCCCTGGAACCATGGTGTAGCAGGTTAAAAACCATGGTACTCACAATGATATTGTCTTCTATGGAGTATGAAAAGCTGAAAATACTTGGAAAATTAATGCACTTGTAAAGCGTGTCGAAAGGTGAAGGGTGGTTGGTCACAAAGCGCGTTAGTAGCACACCTATCCTAACATGTCTATGGTGCATGATTTTTTGAAGATGCATTTAATGCAACATCAACGTTCACCCTATATATGGGAATTACATCCGAATGCTACCTGGTCAATTAAAAGCCTTTTGGCAAGGACAAGGAAGTCATGAAGGAAGACTATCAAAGCGCTTTGGAGCTGTCTCTCACTTATGGTTATGGACGCTATGTGTTCAAACACGACATCTGTGGAGACCAACAAGAGATTCAGATTGTACGCCCTTCTTTCTTCAGAGCGCTTTGCGAGCCATAGGTGCTCTCCCCTGTCTTGGCATCCTCTAAAGACGCAGTGCCGGAGTGCATCGTAGAGAGGTGGCAGAGGAGTTTGGTAGAGGTGCCCCTCTTGGGGATTTAAATGGACATCTACTTTTTCTTCTTCTCTTTTTTTTTTTTTTTTTTTTTTTAATGACCCCAATGTGGCCGCTCTTCTTTTTCCTCCTTTTTCCATAGTGGCCCCAATATGGCCGCTTGGGCATATATCATCGTGTAACTAATGACGCCCTTGGTGTATTTATGAGATGTAATTTTTGTAACAAGCCCAAAATGGCCGCTTGGACATATATCACCGTGCAACTAATGATGCCATTGACGTATTTATGAGATGTAACTTTTCATAATTCTTCAAACAAACAATCCCCCGCTCGGATCGATGCTTTAGAGATACCGAGGTTAAGTTACATCCGACTAAGTGCCCTCGTTAGGCTCCAGCCTTAGTTGGCGAGCCAAGTGTCATGGCTGAGCTTAGGCATGCGTTAGTAGGCTAAGAGTCACAGACTGGTCTTTTGTAAATGCCAGTAGGCTATTAGCCATATCACGGGCTTTGTGATGCGTATTCAGAAGTCATGATCGGTCTTTTGGAAAGAGCGATGGGATATCGATCATATTTGGGCTTTTGTTTGGTGCAGCCAATTTAGAGCCTGTCCCGGTCTTTGAAAGCACCAACGGGATATCGATCGCCTCCCAGCTTTTATCGGTGCCATCAAGCTAAGAGCCACAGTCTGATCTTTTGAAGGCGCCAACAAGATATCAGTCATATCTGGGCTTTTGAGAGTGTCAACAAGCTAAGAGCCACAGTATGGTCTTTTGTAAATGCCAGCAGGCTATCAGGCATATCTGGGCTTTTGTCGGTGCTAGAAAGCCTTAGCCATAGTCTAGTCTTTTGAAAGCACCAACAGCATATCAACCATATTTGGGATTTTGTCGGTGTCAGCAGGCTAAGAGCCACAGTCTAGTCATTTGAAAGCACCAGCAGGATATCAGTCATATATGAGCTTTTGTCGATGCGGCTAGAGACCCACGATGGGTCTTTTAAGCGCCCGGCGAGGTCTCAGCCATATATGGGCTTTTGAGAGTGCCAGCAAGCTAAGAGCCACAACCTAGTCTTTTGAAAGCGCTAGCAAGATATCAACCATATCTGGGCTTTTGCGGAGAGGCAATTGCAAATTTTACAATATTTTAAAGACGGTCTTTATTGATAGTAATACTTTTTAAAGGAAATTTTACTAGTAATACCTCTTCAGATGTGTGGCATTCCACATTTTGGGTACGGGAGTCCCGTCTAGCTTATTCAACGCGTATGATCCGGCTACTCCCACTCAAACTATCGTATATGGCCCTTCCCAGTTTGGTTGGAACTTAGTCTGCGGGTTGTTGTATTTTCAAGACTCTTCTCAAGACTGAGTTTTAAGATCTTGGAATGTTAGCGATTTTATCCACCATTAAATAACAGACTTGCCAATCTTTGCTACTATGGCCTTCTCTGTACAGTTGCAACATGCGGCTTCGTCTGCCCGTATTAGTCTTTAATGTAGTTCGGCATTAGCCTCTTTAGGAATTCCAATGCGAAGTGTGGACATCCTGAAATTCGTGGGGATTATAGCCTCCATCCCATAGGTAAGGGAAAACGGAGAAATCCCAATTGGTTTCCGGCTGGTGGTCCTATAAGCCCATAGAACTCCTAGTAGCTCATCTACCCATTTTCCTTTGGCCGAATGCAGACACATTTTCAATGCTATTAGGAGAGTCTTGTTGGATGATTCCGCCTGGCCGTTGCTTTGCAGATACCGCAGGGTTGAATACAAGTTCTTGATTTTCAGTTTGTTGCAAAAGTTTCCGTATACCCTGCTATCAAATTGTGGACCATTGTTAGGTACTATCGACTATGGTATTTCGAACCGGCAAACGATGTTCTTCCATACAAATTGGACAACATCTTTGTCTTTAATGGAGGCTTCGGCTTTGGCTTCTACCCATTTGCTGAAATAGTTTGTCGCTACCAGTAATAGCTTCTTTTGTGTCAAGGCGGTAGGTAGTGGTCCAACTATATCAATTCTCCACTAGGAAAAGGGCCAGGGGCTCATTATGGTTGTTAGGTTTTGAGCGGACACCCTCAAAATAAGGGCTTGCCATTGGCAGCGATCACATTTCCTGACCTAAACGACTGCATCCACCCTCATGGTTGGCTAGTAATAGCCCTAGGTTCTGCCTCCTGGATGGTTTCCGTATATTCCTTCATGGAGTTCTGCCAATGCATACTGCCCCTGCTGGGTGGTGAGGCATTTCAAATATGGGTCGTTTAGGAAACGTTCATACAACTGCCCATTTACCAGGGAAAATCGAACCACCTGAACCTGAATCTTGTCGGCTTCGACCTTGCTATTCGAGAGTTCTCCCGAGCTCAGGTAGTGAACTATTGGAGTCATCCAGGAGGGACATGCTTCTTCTATCTCATTTACCCGGTTGGCAGCAATTGATGACTTCGGCTGATAATAGACAGAGAGGAGCATTGTTTCTTTGATTGGTAGGGATGTGGCCACTGCTGCTAAGGCATCCGCCTTTTCGTTTGAACCCCTTGGGATATGCTCAAGCTTCCAAGCCGAGAAGCTTTCCAGTCAAAGCTTAACCAGGCATACATACTTGGCCATGCGTTGGTCCTATGTTTCGTACTCCCCGTTTACCTGTCTGACAACTAGTTAGGAGTCACTTTGTATGATGATCGTTTTGAGGATACAGAGATTGTGAGGTCTATATCGACTAGGATTGCTTCATATTCAACCTCATTGTTTGATGCGGGAAGTGGCCATTATAGCTGCTCTATCCTCTCCGGTTGGGAACTTTAAGTTGCAAGCCAACCTGACTCCGTTTGTCAGCGCCCGTCCACGGCGAGATCACGGTCGGCGTTGCAGAGTCACGTCTGGTAGGATTTCCGCTAAAGGCGTCAATATCTGTCCCTTTATTGCCAAGGGGGGTTTGTACTAGATACTGAACTCACTTAGCTCAATAGCCCATTGGGCCATCCTTCCTGACAAGTAGAGTTTATGTATCGTGCTTCGCAGGGGAAGATTGGTCAATACAACAATAGGGTGTGCTTGGAAGTAAAGGCAGAGGTTTTTAGCCGCCACACGGAAAGCCAATGCCGCCTGCTCGAGACGAGTATATCGAGTTTCCGCCTCAGATAGAGACTTGCTTACAAAAAACACTGGTCTTTGTTTCCGGTTTTCATCTTCTTTGAACAAAGCTGCACTCACTGAGATGTCATAAACTGCTAGGTAAAGATAGAGCGCATCACCTGCTTCCGGGCTAGCAAGAATTGGTGGTTCGGTGAGACAATGCTTGATTGCCTAAGAAACTGTGCCTCCTTTGTCCCGACCGGTCAGTTTAGCCTTTAGAGTGGTAAAAAATGGCTTTGTCGGTGCGTAAAGCGAGATGAATCGCCCCAAATGTGACCCGGTAGGTCAATTCTTGCACTCCTTTACGGAGGTGGAAATCGAGATTCCATAATGGCTCTAAAATTTAAATGGGATTGGCTTCTATATCACACTCTGCATTCACCATAAAGCCAAAACTTGCACGAAGCCCGACTCGAACACACATTTTGGGATGTGGGCTTAAATGCGATGCGTGTGCAATAGTTTAAAGGTTTCTTGCAGGTGCTACGTGTGATCAAGGCATTCTTTGGATTTGACAAGCATATCATCGATATAGACTTCCATGGTCTCGCCTATCAGTGATCGAAATATCTTTGTTACCAGCCTCTGATAGGTCGCTCCGATATTCTTCAAACCACGGTACATTCACGTGCATGGCGGTATGGCAGGTGTGATGTAATGGAAACATTTCTTAGCATCAAGCGGATGTATAGGAGTCGATTGGTAGTAGGAGAAAGCATCCGATAATGACATCTATTGGTACGTGGCATCAACAATTTGATCTATTCGTGACAAGGGGAAGCTATCTTTCGGGCACACTTCGTTGAGGTTCGTGTAGTCTACACATACTCTCTACTTACTGCCCTTCTTTGGGACCACCACCACCACATTGGCAAGCCATTCAGGATACTTTACCTCTCTGATGAAATCCACTCTCAGAAGATTGTCCACCTCTAATTGAATAATTTGATGGCGATCCGGGTGGAAAAGTCTCACTTTCTGTCTCACAGGTTTTGCTAAGAGGATAACATTCAGTTTGTGAGAGGCCAGCATCAGGTTGATTCCAATCATATCTGAGTGATTCCAGGCGAACACGCCTATGTTTCTCAACGATGCAGCGTTAGCCAAACGCTCTTTTTCTCGTTGGATAGCAAGAAATTTAGCGATATCGAACTTCTAGGCTCGTCCAGCGTCTTTGTCTCGAGTCCCGACTAATGGATCCTTCTCTTGCTCCCCCAACACGGCGACGTAGATGCGAGTGTGATCTTGAGGAGGACCTCTTTTCCCTTTTGGTTCCCGTATGGATAGTTGGTAGCATTGTCGTGTGACCAGCTGATTGCTTAGAAGGTCGACCCACCCTACATTGGTCAAATAACTAACTGTCTGGTGATATGTTGAAGGGACGACCTTCATCAAGTGCAGCCAAGTCCGGCCTACTATGACGTTATAAGGCCCCAAGTCTTCAACGACTGAGAACAAAACTTGTTGGGTGACTGGTCCTGCTCGTATAGGGAGCGTGATGTCTCCCAATGTCGTGGTTGTTGCGCCGTTGAAACCAAAAGAGGATTCAGCTGGCTGAGTTTAGCATTCTTGAGGAAAGCTTCATCTGGTTGAATGTCGATAGCTGCAGCAAGTCTATCGCGCTGTCGGGATCTACTAGCACCCTATGCACATCAAAACCGCTAATACATAAGGCGAATACAAGTGCATCATAATGGGGCACAATGACCTTGTTCGGGTTTACCAAAGGAAAGGATATGGGGCCATCTATCGGCTTGGTTTCTTCACGACTGCCTCTCGTGTGGATAGCATTTACCCGGGCCTTCACTATGGCCGCTCTTAAGAGCTGCTTCTACTGGTGCTGTGATTGATATTGGTCATCAGACATGCTTCCTAATATATAGTTTATGGCGGTGGATTAGCAGGTGGTCGCGCGCATTTATGTGTAATACGTTAATGGCAGGATTCGCCAGCGATTGACTTCCACAACATACCTTACTGAGGTGTCTTGCTTTGATTAGTCTTTCCACGGGAACGGTTAAACTTTGTTGGTCTCGTACCCATGATCTCTGTGATGTCATACCGTCTGGATGGGTTTATGAGAGGGATCCGTTTGGATCGGTGCGGCCCACTTGAAATCTGACAAGTCACGAATGAGGGGTAGCAGCCTCTCATATGTGATATTCAGGGGGGTGAATTGCGGGGGTTCCCTCTTTTTCTATGACTGATCATGGGACAGCTTTCGATTTTTGCTCTAACCTCCCTTGGACTCAGACGGCTTCTTCCCCTCCGGTTTGTTGCTCTTAGCCGGCTTGTTTGTGATCATGATAATTTGCATTGATGCGAGGATGTTATCTTCCAGTGTTGAGGACCTATCCGCCCGCTTGTATAATTCCTCCATAGTTGTTGGCGAGTCTAAAGACAATGAGTGGAAGAAAGGAGTGGATGGCCCGTAGCTTCTCTTGAAATCTAAAGGACTGCATCCATGCTATAAGCCTCTACTTGTTGGTACTTACTGAACCTCATCGTGAGTCTCCTTAGTTCCTCTGCCTTTATAATAGTCTACAAAGAGTTAATGTTCCTCTTACACCGCACTAGAACAAGTACTAAAAAAGATGAATGCAGTCCAAAGCTCATTGAATGAGTTTATTGAGTTAATCGGGAGCTTGTGGAACCAAGCTAGCGCAAGCCCTCGCAGACTAGCTAAGAATACTTTGCATAACAGATGGTCATTGTCGGCATTCAATGTCATTGCCTGGTTGTAATGGAGCATGTGATCATAAGGGTCATTAGAGCCATCAAACATGGTAAAAGCTAGCATGACAAACCCTCGGGGCGGCTCATAATTAAGAATGTGTTGCCTTAAGGACGAAGAGAGCATGTCGTCGAGCTCCCGAATCAGGGCTATGGGTTCTTAGAATGTCATTTTGACGGGATGCATAGGCGGCCTTGGATGTCATCATGTTGTCGAGTAACACTGACACATTTCGAGGGGCTTGAGGCGGTTGGTTTTGCCTCTTGTCTACCTACTCCCTAGCCCGGCGGGAAGTGCCACTGAAGGCAGGGAGGTGCGAATGCTTCCTTCGCGATTTGGCCCTTGTGTTGCCCCGAGTATTCCTTCCTGGTGGGGGACTCATGGATGGGGACCTCTCGAAGGACAACTCATCATCTGCTGGGGCCTCATTATCGGAAACAATGGGCTCTTTTCCTTTATTACGGACTCTTGGATGTTGACCTGATCGCTATCTAAATAAATGCTACCAAGTTTGAGCTTTTTTCCACAGGACCGTGGCCAGTCATTGTCAAACTACGAGGCGTTCGAGTGTGAGCTTGTAACTCCTGCATCATCTTACACACTCCTCCACCTTCCTCTCAACTCCTAACAATGGAGAGGCTGTGATCCTCAGTGCTTGATGCATCAGTTGTTAGACATGCATTGCCCGGGTAGATCGGATGCGGAAGGGGGAGTCGAAAGAGTTCCAGGTAACAAGGGGCTACTAGAGAAAGGCAAGCTCTTGTAGCCCGTCGTCGAGACTTTTTATTCGATTCCCACATACGAAGCCAATTGTTGGGACCTTGATCGTCGAGGATCCTGAGCGACAGTTGTAGGGTCTCGATCGTCAGTTCACTAGCATCAACCAGCATAATTAGAACTGCAAAAGGGCTTCGACAATGGATCGAGCGCCTCTCCAACGATTAAGTCAGCAAAAGTATGGAGAGGGAGAAAATAATGGACCTAGTCGCAATTGCTTACCTTCCCCAATGGACGATATTTTCGACTGATAGGGTTAGGTTAACGTGAATTTCCTCCTTCCTTCTCAAGGTAGGATTTTATTTCCTCTTAGTTTAAGGGAAGAAATCTTCCTTTCCTTATCAATGACTAGTTCTTCCTTGTCATGGATTATTTTTCCTTTTTCCAGGATTATCGCTCCGCGAGGAGTAAGGGATTCAAAAGCTGGAAAATTCACTGATAATATTGCTTTTGCGGATTTTTCGCTTCTAAGTGCTTATTCGTAATGAACTTCCCATATGGGATAGAATTCCCTTGTTGGGGTAGAATGGTCGACTGGCGGACTTGAAGTCCCAGACGGACAGCCTCAAGCAAGCCATGTAAGAGTTTGACCTTGTTTTCTCGAGTGGCTTCTATAGATTCTTCCGTCTAAGAAGTGTCCGCCTGGTCTTGGTGAGGTGATTGGAATCCCAGCCGTCTCCTAACCTGAGTCAAGCGGGCCGAGACCCAGCAGATGTAGATCGAGAGATCATGATACTCACAATGCACAACACAGGCCCATCAGGTAACGGATACCAAATATCATGGTACTCACACCTTGGCCAAATAAGACTTCCACCTATTTATAAGAACCAATGGAAGTGTGTGGAACCTTTGAGGGTTCCTTAAACTTTAAGAGAATTCTAAATAATCCTAGGTAATTCTATGTACAAGATATTTACAAGATATCTCTAAATGACTCTAAGTAACTCTCCCAACTCTCAAGTACTCTATAGTCTTCCATACATGTGTACAGAAGTGTGAACTTTCCTAGAAACTCCCATACTCTTCTAACCGAAGAGAGCTCCACAAGTCTCTAGAACCTTCCCTTCTCCCTACATAAACCCTTGAGAGGCTCATTTGCTCCATGCCTTCTCAAGTGAGAGGTCTCTCTTCTTAGTGAGGGTGTGACATTAGGCTCTATTTAGAATCCTAAAGTACTGAAGGAAAATATAAAGAAAAATAGGGAGAAAAGAAAATAAGTAAAATCTGTTTATATTTTATTTTTTCTTTTATATTTTTCCACGATGAAATCAAACATTAAGAAATTTAAAAATAAGTAAAATTTTGTGGAGCCCATTATGCCTAACTCAAGTGGTAAAACGTTCACCGTTTCAAATAGGCATAGGGCATAAAAGGGTTTCAGGTTCGAGTTCCAATAAAAACAATTTACTACCTTGAAATTAAAGTGCATTAGAAAAAAAAACTAAAATTTTAAGGATTTTTTTTTTTTCATTTATATTTTCCACAATTAAACCAAACATTATTAAATTTAAAAATAAGTAAAATATTGAAATTTTGTTTATATTTGATTTTCTTTTATATTTTCTCACAGTGAAACTAAACATAAGAAAATGTTTTCCTTTAAGATTATGTTTTAGAACCCTAAAAATACTAAGAAAAAAAATTCTAAGGAAAATGATTTTCTCATATTTGGTTTCACCATGAAAA
Organism: Tetrastigma voinierianum; assembly: GCA_016808115.1. Classification (NCBI taxonomy): domain Eukaryota; kingdom Viridiplantae; phylum Streptophyta; class Magnoliopsida; order Vitales; family Vitaceae; genus Tetrastigma; species Tetrastigma voinierianum. Next base: position 99,030 of record JAEQBH010002203.1, on the reverse strand, counting down.
TATAAAAAAAAAAATCAAATATAATCAAACTTTTTGAAAATTTAACATGTTTTTAAATTTCTTATCAACAAAAAAAAAAAGAATTTGAATAAACATATAAAATTAATTTAATAAGTTTAAACTTATTTTTTATTCCCTTTTAAGTACGTTTCTGTTTCCAACCTCGACCCTGTGGTTAGAGTTATAAAATCCAGTTGACAAGGGATCGAATACAGAGTGGTGCTGGGAAGAAAGCCTTATAATTTAGGGGATAATGAGAAATACCTGAACCATTATCACATCCGAAGAAGGCTCTTCGTGGAAGAGAGCTCCTGACTCTCATCTTGATAAAATACTTGGGTTGAGTGCGAAGGCTCAGTGGATCGCATGTGAAGCAACCCCTTTGTTCAGTGGTGATTACTATCTTCTTGTTGCTCGCCTTATGCGGTGGAAGCGGGTCTTAAGCGTGTCTGACTTACGCCTCCCACTGCGTCTCAGAATCACGGACATTTCTTTTCCTCTTGTATTTTATATACCCTCTTCACTACCTCATCATCACTCATCTTCTCCAGTGCTTCTATGCGGAGAAGGAGGCATAAATTTGATCAAAATTTCTTGTCTGATAGCTCGATGTTGAATTGTTGAAGTCCCCAGGAGCTCCAGCCAGAAACAATCGAAATGGCCGCCCTAACCTGACCATGATGATAAACCTTCTTTGCAAGTGTGGTTTTTCCCAGGCCGCCCATACCCCATATCGACACAATTGATGATGATGAGCATCTATTCTCCGGCGATTCCATCACCAGAAGCTGGTCCACCAATATCCTCACGTTTCCCGCCATTCCAACTGTGTCTTCATCAACAACGTGGGAAGTAAAACGCTTGACAGGCGTTGCCTAGTCTCGTCTAGGATAAGCTTTCTCCTTCTATCCTCTTTATGTTATAGCTCTGCAAACTTGTAGCATTGAGGCGGAGATTCTGGTTTCTCCGCGTCAATCTCATCCCAACTTTGTGGAAGCGATTGTAACACCGAAATATACCCAGTCGTTTAGAGCATGTTTAGGGTATTTTGTAAGCATAATTTGACTGTTTCATGAGTTAAATGCAAAACCGGGAAACGAGAGACTCGGAAAGTTATAAGATTTAAGGACAAAATTGTAATTTGTCCAAAGAGAGACAAAAGATATGGTGTGAGACGATGGGCCAAAATGAGATAAAGGAAAGTTTAATTCATAAATAGAAGGAGTTATGGGCTTAAAAAGCAAATAAGCAAACTTGACCCAAAAATGGGTTATTTGGAGGGCCAAACATGGCCTTAGAAAATCTGGATTTTAAAAGGAGCAAATTGGTCTCCATTTGGGAGAATCGGATGGGAGAAGAAGAAGAGGAAGAGGGAAAGAAGAAGAAGAGAAGAAGAGGGCCAAAGATCCAAGAAACCCGACAAAGCTCGATTAAGGTATGGAAACTCACCTTGATTATGAATTCTAAGTGATTATGTATGAATTTCCATGCTTTGATGGTTATAATCTTGCCCAAAATCTAGGCTTTGCACAGGGTTTCATCTTAACCCAAAATGATAGCAAGTAGGTGGGTAAAACCCCATATGACACAGAAGTTCATGAAATCACTCTCTTTGAGGATGAATCATGGTTGATAGAGTAATTGAGTTAGGTTTAGAATAAACCTAACTTCAACCCTCATGTTTGTTTGTGTATAGGTTATAACCCATATTAGAAGGAGTTTGGAAGAAATTCATGATGGATTGTTGAAGAGAATATGAAATTGAAAGAGGAATTGAGTAGAAAAGTGATTATAAGATGAATTTGAAGTGATCTTGAAGTGATTATGAGGTATAGAGTTGATTGGGGTTGAAACATATGGAAAAATGTGAGAAAACACCCATTCTGGGCATTCTCGGGTGTCTTCTACCGGTAGAAGTTAAGTTCTACCGGTAGGACTTCGATTCTGGTCATTTTTGGCCAAGTCCTACCGGTAGAACTTAAAAGTCTACCGATGGATTTTTCCTCTGTTCCCGAGTTTTGACCATTTTTCGTAATTTTGGCCATAACTTCCTCATTTCTTATCCGATTTGGTGATTCAAGTGGATGCGTAAAATAGACTTCAGGAGAACCGACTTTAAGAGGGTATCTCAATTTCTGACTCTAGTGGTAGAAAAAATCCACTCAAAGTGTGGCTATGTGCAAGCCCATTTCCTGCATCAGTTGATCATAGCGTAGTCCGAGTTGTTTCGGACGTATCTTGAGTTCTGGTACTCCGAATTGGGTGATTCCAATTGGAATAGAACCCTTAACATCTTATCTTTAAAGGAGTACAAAGATCCAGTGTCAAATATCAAGACAAGGCACTGGAAAATAAATATTTCAAATGTCCCTCAGTAAATTCGGTAAACCGACTGGTTGGCATGAAAATGTCATAACTTGAGTTTGGACGATCGAATGGATTGATTCTAATTTCTGAGTAAGAATGATTCATAGAGAACGAGAATATATGAAGATATATGATCATATGACTACCTAGGACCAAAGAATGAATGAGTGGGCGTCTTTGATTAGTGCTTTCCGGCACTCGATTGATACCTCGGCACTCGATTAGATCTCAGCCTCTGTCTGCATTAGTGCTCACGGCACTCTGTTGATACTTGGTATCTGCTGGTGCTATGGCACCCGATCTTTGTATCGTACCTTGATTGCTTATTGTCTTGCGTCCCTGCATTTCTTATAATTAGTGCAGGTAGTCGAGACAGGACATATGATAAGACAACGAATAAGAATAAAAGTAAAGATACGAAACGTATCCGATCATCTGTAAACCTCTGGGTACTCACATGTACGATAAGTTACATCTCTCTTATTATAAGTCTGTAGTACCTAGGCCTCCACGTATCGATAAACTACATCTGAATAAGACACACCAGCAGTACCTCACGGGCACTCCTACAAATCGATAAGTTTTTGCGATGCGGGTACTCTGTATCGACAGTCACGTATCTGAATAAGTTACATGGTACCTGGTACTCGTATTTGAATAAGTTGTTCTGTATCTGATACGTTCGTAATTTCTGGTACTCCTGTATGTAATTAAGTTACGTCGGTATCTAATAAGTTACGCCAGTACCCAAGGGGTACTCCACAGCAGCTGCTTGGGGATTACACATGGTACCTACGGTACTCTTGTATGCATATAAACTCGAGTGGTACCCTCACGGGTGTTTCCGTGTCGGTAGATTAAGTATAAGTTCAGTAGTACCTATGGGTACTCTTTGTATTTGTAATTACTACGGTTGCCACGCATATGATAAGTCACGTATCGATACGTTACGTAGTACTGGGATTTACTCCACGCATTTGATTAAAGTTCTATCCCACATTGCACGATACGTTGCGGTGCCTGGTGCTCCTGTATACGAGTAAGTTACGTCACGATCGATAAATTCCGTAGTACCCTCACGGGTATACGTATCTGAATAAGTTCGTCACGATCGATAAGTTAAAGTAGTGCCTCACGAATTCACTCCACATATCCCCGAGTAAGTTACGTCTGATTTGAATAAGTCTGTAGTACCTACGGGTACTCACGTATCGGCCAGCCACATCCGAATATGTCACATCTGCGATCTTGTTACGTAGTACCTCACGGGCCTCACGAATTTGATTAAGTTCGGTGAGTACCTCACGGGTACTCTTGTATCGATAAATAAGTCTGAGTTACGTAAGACCCGGTATAAGTTCGGTAAAGATGGTATATGCTCAAACGGAGCCAATTATAAGTTCAGTAAGATAAGTATAAGTTATGTAAGACATGTACAAGATCTGAAATACATGTCCAAGTTCTGTAAGACCAGTATACGTTCCGTAAGATAAGTATAAGTTCGGTAATACATGTATGGGATCTGAAATACATGTATAGGTTAAATGTCTGAGAATAAGTTACGCAAGACCAAGATTTACGCCGTAGAAGTTTAAGATCTGAAGTATCGGTATAAGTTTTGTAGTACTACGGGTACTCCGTATAAGGATAAATTACTGTAACTCATAAGTCTGAATAACATAAGTCTGGTAAGTATAAGTTACGAATAAAATTAAGATGCAGTAACTCCTACGGGAGATCAGAATAAGCGTAAACTGTTATAAGAAAAGTACTCGTATAAGTTCATAATATAAATGCATGGAATTTATATTATGCATTGTGTTTATGTGTTAAATGTGTATATGCATAGAAACATGTTTCCCACTAAGCGTAAAACTTAGCACGGGTTTTAATCGTGTAGGTGAAGAAGACATGCGAAGACTTGCATACGGTTGGGCGACACACGGTAAGGGTTCACTTTACATGTAGGTTCAGCTACGATTTGTAAATGTAAAAGTTCGAGTTTTAATAATATAATGGGAGTCAGTTATATGTATATAATATTTTGAATAGTTATAAGATGTGGGCCATACCCACAGGTACCAGTTGGTTTAAAAAAAAAAAAAAAAAAAAATCAGGTAAGGAGTCAGGTATTTGGTCTCGCGTCCGAAAAATCGGGCGTGACGGTAATCAGCTTTCGGAAAGATGCAAGCATACCTCTTGAGGATGCGAAGACCCCTTCCTTCTCCTCGAGCTGACTTTGAGGACAAAGTGTCTATGGTGTCTTAGCGCCGAGAAAGCATTCTCCTAATTTATGACCCGATTCAGGTCGTCTCATCTTCACCGTCTTTGCGTGCATCTTCGAGAAGCATTTCATACTTCAAGCTCATCCTGAATTTCCCTAACTGTCGATCCTCCATGCGAAAGTTGCCTCTTCAATCAACGAGATCCGCAGCCGTTTCACGCGAAGGACCTGTGACCTCCGCCGTTAATTTGTTCTTATTTATTTACTTGTTTCGTTCCCGACTCGAAAAATGTACTTCTAAAGATGATCGGTCGCCTCTGCGATCTCTTCTACACACCTCCACTTATTTGTAAAAAAATGTAAAAAGCAAACCGTTAAACCTTCAACACTACCACCTACCCTTCTCGGTCGAGAGTCAGGTTGACTACGGTGAATCATAGAGGTTAAGGTTCTAGACTTAGACTCAAAAATCATTTTTTTTTATAAATTGTTCTTTTTTTTATAAGTTGGATTTCCGACTTCAATATTACCTAAGTTCCTAACCAGGAAATTTGGTTCTTTAAAAAGATAAAAAATAAAAAATAAATAAAAAAATAAAAAAAGAGTGATTCTATTGAAAAATAAAACTTTTCGGATCGAGAGATCTAGATGGAGAAAATTAATGACTGTCTGAGTTCTTATTCTCCAACCGTGACTTTCTTTTAAGATGTATAAGAAAGTAAAGAAGAGAGAGGTGGTTGAGGGCATCTCCTCGCTAACTTCACGAATCACGATCACAATAGATGGATTCTGGCCCATCGTCCTCCATGCGCCCAGAAGCGAGCGGGTCACGAGTGCTGGCGGGTTTGTCGTCTCTCTACTTCGTCTCTACGCCGTCACCGGTGTGAGTGTGCGCTTCAGGGGAAGCACTCTATGCCTTTGCCAATCTAGGCGCTCTGTTCCTCCTCTCTCCCTCTTCACGATGTACGTGAATGCAGATTGAGCGAAAAGCCAGATTTGGAGAAGATTGGGAGACAAGCTTCGCATCCCCATTACGACTTTTCTTAATTTTGACCCAGTTAGAAATCTCAAATGAAATTTATCTAAAATAGCTACTCAAAATATATTAAAATATTGTATTATCTATTTTAACTAACCACTTTTTCAAAGTCACTTCAACAACGCTATCTATTTTAGCTATCCATTTCAACTAACTTTAACTAACTTTCAAATAATTCCCTTTAAAATACTATGCATGGAAAGAGGAATATGCATGAAAATTACTAGGCACTAATTAAGAAAATGTTATTACAGTACTTGTACTATGATTACTACTATCTAAATTTGTTTGTCTATTAATAAAAAAAATTACATCTTCTTTCCCAAATAATGAAGGTAATAATAAAAAATGGTAGTTGTACAGATGAGGAAGCCGTCATCATATAACCCGGCCCTCATGAACTCGTGCCTTGACTATTCTTGACATTTGCCAAAAGTGTGGCTGCTAACTCTGCGGTGTCTACGCCAAGAACTCCTAGCGAATAAACGACAAAATCGCTCAATTTCTTTGCTCTCCTTGAGAAGAAGCGAAACCAACATCATGATAATCAATTCATATAGCTCATAGAATTCATTGTAGTCATTTGCTTGTGCAAGAATGCATGCATCAATTGATTGAAAATGATGCATTCAATCACTCATCAACTACACACACATGTAAAAAGGATCAAAACACATACTTCAACCAAAATCACCTCAATTTCTCTACTCGTTGAGAAAAGGCTTGACACCATGATAATCAATTCCTTAGAGCTTATAGAATTCAATACGACCATGTGCTTATCAGTAGCCATCCATCAATTGATTAACAATGCTACATTCAATCATTCACCATCTACACACACATGTATAAAGCATCAAACAAATACTTACAAAACATTGCTTAATCTCGGAGATCGATCATGATACATTCAATTGTTCGCTCATTTGTTCATATACCAATGCCATGGTATTAACTATTAAGCATAATCACATGCAGTTTCGATCATTCATTCTTCTAACAAAAAGAACAGCCTCAAATAGTCAGAATATATACAAAGATATCTCATTGAGTAATTTCATCAAGCATGACGCATTCATTCACTAATAATTGCTGCATACATACACATGAACATGTTGAGCACAATTCATATACAAACAACCTTGACAAAGGACATTCGAAAGCACATGAATCTCATTTCTTCCCAACATTCATTCTCATGGAATGTCTCAAAAATAAGTAAATCACAAACTCACGGGAGCATTCCCATGACTACACCATACTTATTAAGCGACGTTATCCAACATTTATTTGTATCCAACGGCCATGTTATTTGAGAAAGCTACACCTCAAATATACTTAAGAAGCCGAAAACGAGTCTCCCCGATCTTACGTCCGTGAAACACAATAATTCAAGCAAAACCATAAAACCCAATTCATTAAAATTCAAATTTACGAACCAAAAAAAAAAAAAAGCAGTCCATTTCGATTACTTTCCACACCTTGATCACTCCATCACACTTATAGGAGCAGTGTAGTATGATGAAACTTTGATCCCGATGGAGCAAGTGAAATTCTAGAACCATGTTATGATACCGAGTCTAAAATAGCAAGCAAATTTACGAATAGGCTATTTGCTCAAATGCCCATGTTTACGATTCAATCCAACAAAGAGTTATTATAACCACGAAAAACTAAAATACGATAAAAATAATCTAAAAGCGTACGGGCACTTGGCTTTGTGGGTTTCAGGGAAAATAAAAACATCTGGGGTAAATTGACACGGTGAATCAACAGGTCTGGCCACGCCAATCTGAATCAACTCCGTTTCTATCCTCGCCCCGGGTGCCGATCAACTTCTACACATAATCCTCGCCTCGGTCTGGTCCCAGACGGCCTCTCACCCGCCAGGATTCGTCCTCCAGACTGCCGATGAACTACGCCGACACCGGCTGGCTTTTTCTCTGAAGACGGGGGCTTCAACCCCAATCAGACTCACCCATTTCACGGCCGCTTAAGATTCCTAACTCGGCTATTTCCTACCGCTAAGATTCTCGCCCGTCCCTGTCACTGAGTACCGCTCGCACTATGAATTGCCTTCAGCGGCGCATTTAAGACGCCGCCGGCCGCTATGGGTTCCAGCCGTGGTCATGGTCACTGGCAGCTACCGAGAGAGCACGCCTGATGGTGACGAACTGAGAGGTAATCGAGAGCCACTGTTAGCTGATAAATCCCGTGATGAAGGAGTGATCCTGACCACCAGCAAGGGAGAGAGGAAGAAGGGTTCGAGGAGGGAAGGAGGGAAGGAGAATCCATCCGTGGGCGAGTAAAGATGGCCCGCCACATGCGGCTAATGGGTTCATGATACTGGAAAGCAGATGCAAATGTCGTAACACGGAGTCGGGTTTCTAGTACAACTAGCTTAAAATTAGCCAAAGTGGCATTTATCGTTCCCTGAGACGCTTCATAATTCTAAACCAATTCAACTGTAATGATTGGCTTTTAATTAAAATTATTAAATATTGTTGATTACTTTTTTATCTCTTATATTTTACAAGTTTTTAGAATAAAAATTGAAATTTCTGGTTACTGTAGAATTGATATAATATCTAGATATAGAAACTAAAATTGACAAAACATTGAGTAACATCTAAATTCACTGATAATAATAAAAACCTATATAATATAATCATAATACATTAATTATAAATTTGATGTGATTTTTATATTTTATCGAAATAGTGTTACAACTAAACTCACTTACACAAAAAAACCAATTAACAAACTATAGGTCAATAAATTATAAATAAAACATAAGAAAAATAAAATAAATTAAAAGAAACTCATAAGGAATTGAAAAACCAATTTATTAATAAAGAAATCATATCTAAGTTTGTTTTTATATACGAAAAACTGCATTTTAGATCTAATTATAAAAAATGATATGTCATTTAATATTTATATAGATGAATTAAAATAAAGTAGGTATTAGCTTGAAATAACAAATAAGAATAATATATCATCTAATCATTTTATATTTTTTCCTACAATTCCTAAGGTATAATTAGGATGAATTCAAAAAATTAATAAAACAAAATTGTCTCTATATTTTATTATTTAAAGAAGATACTGGAAATTGAATTTAAAATTTTATAAAGAGGCAATTTTGAGTAATATGTGTCACAAAATTAACTGAATTATTGAAGAAATTGGATATCTTTTTTAATTTATAATAGAATATAGAAGTTTATATGTTATTAAATGAATTTACTTATTAAAGAAATATATAGAGAGAGAGAAATGAAATGTGTGATCCTAACATTATCCATAGCCTTATACACCCACCAAAAAGAGATCCCACCCCACCCCATTCTTTTGGTGTGGAAGCTAAAAAATCAACCAGGTTACCACGAGAAGTAAATCGAGAATAATCCCATGAAGTGTTGTATTCGAAGCTTAAGAGCGCTCATATTCCGTGCTGATTCATAATACGAATTTAACTCCACTCAATTCGCTTAATTATTATATTAATTAATTAATCTATTTAGTGTTATTTGTATTAAATATGGATTATTAATTAAAATTCTATTAATTTGGGCTAAGGTAAATTCATAAACATATTAAATTTAAAAGGTTATTCTGTGTTAAACATGCATGGATAATTAAGTATAATTTTAGTTATTTTAAATAATCAATTAATTCGGCCATAGTTTGGTGGTTAACTCCCTATTACGAATAATAAATAACTTGATTCACTTAATCTAATATCGAGTGACATTATTATTCAGACGGCCTTCGAAAGTAATAATGATGACAGATTCATACATTAACACGATACTTAATACTAATCATCATACGAATCAATACTCTTTACTAACCCACATTTATTTTCATTCCTACTTTAGAGGAAGTTTGACTGATATTTCAATCTAAAAAAAAAATCGAAACGAAAAAAAAGAAAGAAGAGTCTGCAATTACTGACTACACACAGGAAAGAAAGAAAAAGGTAAAAGTTTCTTCCTCTCTACTGAAAAAAGCAAATAAAGGTCAATCTATTTACATTCCTGAGCCAAACGCAAAACAGCCAACAACAACCTCAGCAGTAGCGCATCTATTCCCTTCTTCCGATAATTCTCAGCCTAACCCACTCCAAAAATAATAATAAATAATAATAATAAAAAGCCGGATACCCATGGAGGCGGTGGTATATTGGATTTAACTAATTACATGAATGTCATACCCTCGTAGAAATGGGTGGAAATGCTCAAATCATCATCATCCATCAGGCTGGTAATGTGATTCTCTGTTTCTCCTCAGAGGGGTTTGTTGATGGAAGAGGAAGAGTGAAGATGACAGTTGGAAGAGAACACATTTGAAGAGGAAATTAATTTAGTGAAAAAGGAAACAAATGGGTTGAAATGGGCAAATTCTTTTGGTGGAAAAAATAAAAAACTCAAGAAGAGTAGATTTAGAAATATTCATAAATCTAATATAGTTTTTATCACATAGAAAATGTCTCTTGAAAAGACATTTAAAATGTCTTTTTGAAATGATGAATTTTTTTATACCTGGTATTAAAAGTGCTCTGAAATTTTCAAAATTTTGAATTTTAAGAGGGGGTCTTTTGAAGAAACACTTTTTAAAAACTCAAAAAACGAAAAGTGTTTTCTAAATTGTCCAATTGTTATATTAAAAATATATTTTGAAAAAATACCTTCATAATTTTAGAAGTTTTGATTTAACATTGAAAATGTCTTCTGAAGAGACATTTTTTATGATTTTTAAAATTTTGAATTTAAATTGAAAGTGTCTCTTCAAGAGACAATTTTAGTTTTTCGAATTTTTAGAAAATGTCTCTTTAAGAGACACCTTTAACCATTTAAATATTAGAAGTGTCGCTCCTAAAATATATATTTTTGTATAATTTTTGAAATTAATATCAACATTGAAAATATCTTTTGAATAGACACTTTTTATAATTTAAAATTTTTTAAATTTAAGCTGAAAATTTTTCAAGAGACAATTTCAGTTTTTCGAATTTTTAGGAAATGTCTTTTTAGTTTTTCGAATTTTTACAAAGTGTTTTTTCAAAAGAAACTTTCGGTTTTTTGACTCTCAAAACCTTAAACCCACTTAAAAACTTGAAGACATGTGGCTTGCCTAAAGTGTTGAGAAAATTACTATATTTATTATTCTTTCAAATGCATTATTGGGATTTTTTTAATTTCTTTATTATTTTGTGAAAGTTCCATGGATGGTAAACACATGTTCCAGAATTCTTTTGTATGTAAAGAAAGTAGGTGATATGACATGGATGAATAGTATACTAATTAATTCAGTATACTAATAATCTGTTGATAATAAATAAATATATATATATATATATAAATATAGGGTATATATATATATATATATATATATATATATATATATATATATATATATATATATATATATCAATAATAGAAATCAGACTTTTCGCTTGAATTCTTCCTCATTGCCCATATCCGAAGGGATTTTATCAGATAATATGTTTGCTGAGTCTAGGCAATGAACATTAGTTAATACTATCATACTCCAAATGACCTTTACTCACTCTCTTTTAACCTTTTGATAAGAGTCATAAGACTTAGCAAAGATTTAAGTACATGGCCATTGTTTTTCAACAATTTCCCCTTTTATTTTCTTTAGGTTTAGATGGTAGCAATTACGAATGGTATGACTTGGGTGAAAATGATAGCATACTATCATGAACTTAGCCTTTCCCCTAAGCTTTGTGCGGCACTTAGACAATTTCTCACTCAAGTTGTTAAGTCAATTTAACCTTCTTTTATTTAGCTATGTTATAAACAATTCACTACTTGAATAATAAGAGAACACTTGGAAAGAAATAATTCTTATTGATGGAATAAGCTCTTACAATGCTTGGAATGCTCTCAACTCTGTCATTAAAGCCTTGGCCAAATGGAGGGCTTTGTACCTATTTATAAAGCACCATTGAAAGCGTGGAACCCGTAGGTCTCGCACCAATAATGATAGAATACAAGAGGTTTTCCATGTGGAGTTTGGGTAAGTAGTTATTCTAAATTAGACTAACCTACATACAAGGTATTTATAAGACTTCTCTAGAATACCTAGGTGACTCTCCCAACTTCAAGTCTTCAACATGTGTAGAAGAAGTGGACTCTTTATTTCACCTTCCACACTCTTCTAGCCAAGGAGGTCTCCATGAGTCTCTAGATTCTTCCTCTTCTCCTTATATAAAGTCTTAAGGGGCTCATTTGTGCCCATGGAGGGATCCTTCCAATGTGAGGGAGTGCCCTAGGGAATGAGGGAAGACACCCTCTACCTGATAACATCGACACTTATCGATTCACACATGATCCCGGCTTGATCTAATTCACTTGTCGCCTGCACGACCCCTCGCTTCCCCAACTCACTTTCGCCTTGCAGACCCTCCACCTAACAAAGTATCACGCACAGAGGGACCACATGTCCCCAAGTGACCTATCCGCTAGGATGGCTCCACCTTTCACTTCCGGCAATATCCAGTCAGGTTACAGTACCTATCCTTCGAGCCGAGACGCCCTTCAGCCAGTCGAGTGACCCTCACTCCCATAACCATGCCCACTTGGCCAGCACTCCAGCCTACCACTCGCCACTTCCCCAACGAATTAGCCTCGTGAAATGACTCGAGGCACTCTATCAGCTATTTCAGCCATTTCCTCCTTCTTTTCTCATCTTCTCGATCAGAGATAAGACATTCTTTACTATTGACATTCCCCGTCATGCCAACCACTCCTGATAAAGAAAGCACTTCAAATTTCAAAGATGAACTCCTTGTCTCGTCGTCTTATCCTCCCTGGGAGCTCAATCTTTCTCGCTTGTGCCAAAGAGACATCTTCTCCCCAATCCGCAGCATGATATCCTCTCAACCCTCATCTTTAGAAGAATTTATCTTCTTTTCAGAAAGTCCACTGTAAGACTATGTGATCACAATACAGTCATTATCATGTCCTTGCATGACCCCATGCCTAATCTCTTTTGCTATTTACAAAGAACCATGAAGTCGGAAGAGAAGGTCTTCCCATTCATGTCAGATCTCAGTTGTTACTAGTGTTCGAAAATTTTTAACATACTCTCGTGATCAACCTAATTTGCTTTCGAGACATCAGATTCCTCCAAGCTTAATACATGCTACATCCTCATTTAACTACTCTCCGCATCTTTTTGGGAAAGATCCTAGGTGTCCTTACACAAGCCCTTCTCTCCATCGACGAACCTCTCACTACCCAGGTAGAGCCATGACAACAAATAAAGAGCAATAGTCCTTACATTAGTTACTCATCCCTCTTAGGGCGAATTTTGGCTCAAAATACCACTCCATCTTGCCAGGTAAAGTGGCTCAACCTGAATCCCTTTATTGGTTGAAATGGCTTCGACACTCACCCTCAGGCCCAAGCAGCCATCACCCTACTTACACCGCGCCTGTATAGATGGCTTAATCTTCTCGAACCTCCTGATCACGCACCTCCATGAGTGTCGTCAAGGCCTTCAACCTTGCTCATGCAAGGAAAGCACACTCATGACCTTATCTCGAAGGCTTAAACCTTCCTCGTGATGGGCCGATACACCTGAGGACACCCCTCACGGCAGTCCAGGTCCTCTTAAGATCCCCTAAACTCTTCTATGCTCACAAGCATATCCATCGCCCGGTGTTCGCTTATGGCTACTGATTAGTGCCCCAAATAGATATTTTGAGCCTCTATTCGATAGGTGGTTTCTGAGTGCTTTCACAAGACTAATTCGATCAATTGCTTTCAATTGAGTGTTCAGGTCTACTGATCACTTATGCCGCTGAAGGTTATTTTGTTTATTTTGTGTTGGGCATCTTTGGAGTTTGATGATTCAGATATGCATAAACCAGTGGGATTGAACCCGGCTTATCACCATCAAAACATACTTAAATGAAATGGAAGGAATGACAAGGTGTGATGAAAAAGATGCAAGGAGGTGCAGTAGTGTGAGTGAAGAGAACAGGAACCAGAAATTCTCATGAGTGATTGGCAAAATTTCACTGGATTATGAAAACTAAGAACCACAGCGAAAATCTAGCAATCCCATCAACCCCACATACAAACAAAACCACTCCAGGTCTTAACAAACTTCACTCAGCTTCATCCCCCAACTTCAGCTAGCCAAATTCACAGGGCAGCCTAACCACTCCAGGCAGCCTCTAAAAACCCATCATTATCTCTGCACTCGCCAGTTATTTAAATTTCACAGGCGAGCTAATCTCAGCACTGAGCCAACCCCTCCCCGCACAGCAACCCCACCAAGCAAATCGGTGCAATTAATGCCAAAACGACCCCGTCTAGTGGCGCACCCTCATTCCTCGTATTTGCTCTCTCAACATATTTAGGGCTAGTTCTCATTACTACTCATGTAGCCTATAAGTTCTCATCATTTTTGTAACCCTAAGCAATCTTTTGGCAACTTTTCATTTATGTAAATATCTCCCGCAGCCTTTCTATTTCCAGTATTATTCATTTTCTCTCTCTCCCTCTTCTTCTTAGGCTTTTCTCTACTTTTCATATTTGAATATAAAGGCAACCACTTGGTTTTTTGGGTAAAATTAGGCTACTCATGTTTTAAAAAATCACATATACGTATTTGATAGTCCCAAACTTTCCAATTAGGCTGACATCACGAATACATGATTAGCCAATACTTCTACTATGCTTTTGTAAGTACAAAGGTGCTACTTATTGCTTGGGACATGCACTCGTTATTCTTACATGGCCTTTACGAGCCACCTAAAATGAGGCTGAGTGTTGTGGTTTGAACCATGACCGTGGAATGCATGTTACCCGTAGACCAACAAAGAGTGTTTCTGTGGTTAGGGTTTTCAGTTAAAGTGTGGATCCAAGTATGGCTTGACCATAGGCCGTCTGCAGATGCGAGGATAAAACCCGATGCACACTACAATTCCGTATGTTGTCAAGCTATAGTGACCTAGACCTTCAAAGCCACTTTCACACTTCCACTTCTTGGGTTTACAATTGATTCCAAAGATCCAAACAATCTCCAATCGCTGGAAATAAATCCAAAATCCAAATTAAAAGCTTCCCACTATTTTCAACACCGATGCAAGTCAATTACTGGATGAAACCCGTCCCCGTTCGACCTTAGACACTATGTGGTGCTCGTAGCAGAGTTTGACTACTTTTAGCAGAGGGAGGAACTTAGACTACAAATATTGTTGATTCCGCAGTCACCCCACGCCGTGGCACTAAGCTGGCTGGATGGAAGTAAACCACGTCGATAAGTTGAAGTGTACTCGGATCAACATCACAAGTACAGTGACCTTTAACCCTTTTGAATCACTTCACAAAGAATCGCACCGTTTTGTTTTTCATACAATGGCTGATGGAAGAATAAATAACCCTCATGAAAGTTTGTTTGGTGCTATTTTGTCTCAATAAAGTACAGGTTTATGCAATCTATCAGGAAAGAGAGACATCGTGTAGACTACAGAGAATCAGTATACCCATTGAACAGTTGTGAAATCAGTGTGCCAGTAATGTATCAAATGATCCTCCCCACTGAGGAACAATGCAGTCATGAAATTTTTAGTGAATCCAACAAATTTTATAGGTCGATGAGGGACCATATACACTCCCAGAGTTAAGGTTCTCCTCATCATACCCCCCACGAAGATGTAGCAAGGAGGCCCATGAAGGTCTCTTACTCACTTCCCTTTTCACAGATGGAGAATGAAAATCCATTCGCATATAAGGGATTGAGCAGGAGGCATTACTAGTTGGAAAGGTATCACCGGAATATAGATGCACTGCTTCGAAAGCATTTCCATCGGTGATCAGGATACATGGGGCAGGCCCACCACCTAGGCTAGAATGATCGGGAATCAATGATTTCTTCAAACCTAATTTTTAAATTCTCTGATCGCTGTAAAGACCAACAAATTAAGAGACAGATCTACACTTACTCGCCTATAATAAATTATAGAAGTCAATGTGGTTTAAGATCTGTTGAGATCATCATATTCCCATACGCGCTTTGATATGGATGCTAGTAATCCATTTTATGATGGTATGTCTCACCTTAAGTGAAACTATTGGAGACTATGTGTGGAGGTAACTTTGGTAAACCTGGATGAAGCCATGGACTTTTTTCGAACTAATACGTGCTGAAACCTCACATGGGATGAACCGAACTACAGTCAGGATTTCAAAGCTTCTGAACTAACCGAGGGGGCATGTATGCACTCTTCCAATAGTATGAAATGAAAGCAACCAGTCAGCTTTGAATGGAAAGATCGATGAGCTTGTCGAAAATCAAAGATGAAATGCAAACAAAGAAATGATTGGTTCAGATCTGAACTTTCGCTTAATTTTCGCACAAATAGTCACCCCTGAGGAGCACTGGTCAAGAGTACGCCATGCTCCAAATCTCAAAATAAACCACCCATAGATGCTCCATGGTGTCAATTTATAACCCTAATCGAGAAATCATCCAAACTCGTCATGGAAGCTTCAAAACCCCGAACGCCTCCAGGAGTTAACAACAAATAGCTGAATTGAACTTTCAATAAGCCAACAACAAATTTCCTCCACTTTCTTCTCCCGTCAATGTGCAATCCTGGGCACTGGGTGGTGAGGGCACGCTTGTGTAAGAAATCGGAGAAAATAATGTTCAAACCAATCTGGGAAAATCACAAAGAGGAAAGTTCATCAAACAGAAACCTGACAATATGCACTCAAATTTCAAGACTATCCAACCACACTCATAGGCTCAAGAGGGGGTTCTTTCCCACACAAAAGAATACGTTAAGGAGGTAATAAGAGTCTGCTTACAATGATCTAAATGGTAAGAACTGATGTGAAGCAAGGCAGACTTTAAGAAGGAAAGAACCTGACCAGCATAATCTAACTGAGCCAACTCAGCCCCACAAGAGCTGACTCATCATGGGGGATTGGGTCAGAAGCAAAGAGAGGAGGTGAAGAAATGCGGCACCTCCTCCACCCCACAAAGCTCGAAAAAAAGAAAAGTTCCTGGTAACCAACTCGAAATTTAAGTTTTACGGCAGTGTGTTAACATTCCTCTCCTTGACATGACTCAAACAAGTCCCAACCTACGCAGCTAGCATTGTAATGCAGTGAGAGGGTCTCACGAAATAAAAGGCCTTTCACTAAGCAAGAGCGCCATCATTGAGTGCAAAACCCGGAAGAAACAGTAGGATCTAGATGGTCCAACAATCTCTGCTATATCGGAGGCATCAAGGTGGAGAAAGCACCACATCGAGGAGCTAGTATGAACCTTCTGCCACATTCTGTACAAAGTAATGAGGCTCGGGAGAATCGAAACTCCACTTCCACTAGTACATTAATCGTCACTTCAAATGACAGTCTTATTAAAATACCCCAAGGAACCATCGAGATACACAAGAAGTGGACCTGATTTGATAATATGTTGGATTTCAGCAGATTTTTACAGAGTCGGCTATGGGAGCCAATCATGTGCCCATCATTTTAGGGAGGCTACTGGGCTACTTCAATTACAATCACCTGTCGAATAAGCAAACTCAAGATTTGGAACAACATGACCTGAAATCAGAAATATTTTTCTATCTGTAGAAAAGGCATGCAACTCTGGAAGATGACTATGAAGAAAAGTCCAGAGAGAGGCAATTGGCGAGTCTGTGCCAACGAGCAAGAAAAGACGGATGAACCCTGTATTATCCGAGCTCGGGAGGCCACTAGAACCCCAGCCACGAGCCTGGGGAGTAGGTATTGAGAGAAACTATAGAACCCACCATTGAATTGGGGACAATTCCATGGGAACCCCAATGCTTAGAACTCAAACCCTCCACTTGAGTTGAAGCATACTGAAGAAATCAGAAGGTTCATTGTGGATTGACCAACGCTACGATGAAGAGAATAACCCACGCACCTCTTGGGTGCGAACATAAGCACTGACGGAAAATTTCATTTAAAAGCATAACTGGTAATTTGGGACCATCACATTTACCTGTAAAGAGAGTCAAGGTTGTTAGGCGTACCTGACAATGAGGTCGAACCCCCACCGCAGGAGTAGTCTCGGGATTGAGGTCCCGAATCATCAAGTGATCATTTGCTCTACTGGATAGCACTCAAGAGCCCTACTGTGGAAAAACAAGAAGCCATGAGAGTGACAACTGTGGAGCAGAAAAGGTGAAGAATTGTCAGAAGACTTACCACCGGCTTGAGAAGGGCATGCATTATAGATCTAATGGGAGGTAAAATAAGAAAAGATCACTCCCGCTTCGCTACTTGTACTAATCAGCCTTGAAAGAGCTCGCACAATTCATCCCATTGCTTTGGACAATCTGTATTTTGCATAGGGATTGCCCCAGAGGATCAGAAAAGACCACTTTCACTTGTCCATTGGTGTAGGCTTATGTATGATTTTGGTCTTGCAACGCCCCTACCACTTTTTCTTGCAGATGTACGCTAGCATGTCTCAACGATATATGGAGCGATAATGAAGTATACATGGATGACATCACTGTGATAAGAGGTACTTAGAATGCCTGACTTAACTGGAGGCCATCCTCGGCATGCATAGAGAAGAACCCTGTATTGCCAACTCGGGGAGAAGCTATTTTATGGTTAACTATGAAATCCAGATCGTGTGATATTTCCTGCAAGGGAAATAGAAATAAGTCAGAAGTGTGATTTGAATTATTCAAATTGTCGTCCCTAAACGAATGTAAAAACAAAGGTAGGCACCTCAGTCATGGTGTTTCAATGTGTTCATTAAAGACTTCTCAAGATTTACTAAACCCATACATGCTTCAAAGAGAAAGATGCGAACTATTTGAAGAAAGAACGCTGTGAGCGAATGAGTTGAAATCCCATTTAACTACTCGTCCCCAATAGTACGAGCACCCTGAAATTGGCAAATATTTTCTATGAGTTGTGATGCCAAAGGATCTCTTGCATTCATACAGCTTCTACAAAGAGAAAACGGAAACCCTCATAATTCATTATGCAAGCAAAACCCTTTGAACTATGGGACAAACGATGAGATCTTTTTTCACATAGGTGGAAGGTGGTGTGTGTGTGTAAATGTAAATGTTCAGTAGAACTGTCATGTGGTCCATGCCTTAGACAAATTTTCACATTACTCATTCATCTGAGAGATTAGTTTTTTACCACTATCCACTTAAGAAGCATCCTCCCACCAAGTGTACAATGGCAGCTCATTCTGATGTGGAAGTCTTTTACTCTGTGAGTTTAACTTGCAAATTAAAGAAGAAGGAGCAGAAATGTGGTGGTGACTACTAAGGCGAAGACAAAGCCGCACTCATACCACCCATCAACGAGAATCTCAAGAACTTTAATGATCCGTAAGCTCTGCATGTCGGCAAGATTGCCAATTTCACACAGGGAAACCCATCAGAGCGAAAGAACTGGATGGCTGGGCATTTTTAAGATCCATTTATATCAAAGAACCTTTAACAACATCGTGCGTGATCAAATAATCATGGCACGAGGAGTGAATGAAATAGGAATTCTGAGCCACTGCCATGAGAGTGCCTGTGGTGGTCATTTCTTGCCTAAATGTGCTATTGAAGCAGCCAGCTCCGGTTTCTACTAGCTTTGTCACGAAGAATAATCAAAATGTGCAGATATGTGATAGGATGCTAAAGACTCCTGGAAGTTGTCTCGCCTTCACATGATGCCTTTGAACCCAATTTTAGTAGTTTGAGCTATTCATGTGTGGGGAATTGATTTACGGACCCTTTCCCCAGCGTCGGGTGGGAAGTCAGCACGTACATTCGTGGGAGTGGATCACGTGTCCAAGTGGGTTGAAGCAACTTAAATCAATGAATTCGCTGTATGAATTTAAATTTAAGCAAACATCTTTCTAGGTTCGGGTGCCAAAGCAAGCCATTATTAATGGCGGAGGTCTTGTATTTCGTGAATAAACCATTTGAAACCAGGCTAAATATGGTGTGAAACAAGGAGCTGTTCTTGCTCACCCTCAAACAAGTGGCCATGAACTTTACAACAGGAGATTAAGACTATTCTAGAATGAAGGTGTGTTTTCAATAGGAAAGATTGGTCCATCAAACTGCTCATTCAACAGGCCTATAGAATAGTTTTTTGGGAGAAACTTCTGGGAGTGTCCCCTTATTGATCGGGTCTATGGTAAGGCATGTCACCTTCTCAGAAATGAGGCTAAAGGCAGGGCGATCAAGAAGCTGAACATGGACTCAAGTGGATAATGAATAAGAGGTTCCGATCTCAAATGAGTTGAAGAAATACGAAGAGTGCATTTAATTTAAGATCAGTGAAAGAGTAGTGCTGCACTAATTGTATAGATAACCTGGAAGAAATTCAAATGATGACCAAGTCCTCCAACACCTCAAACTCCATCTATTTCCGCAAGCTCAAATCGCGATGACTCGGTCCATTCATTGTTCAAATGTGCTTACCCCAATGGTTCAGTTGGACCTACCTAATTCAAATGATATAGGGTGATCGAGTCAATGGACAAGGTGAAGCTCTATATCACAAGTGAAGAGATTATTAGGGAGGAAATTCTCCCGCTGGACCCCCGAGTCTTGAGAATTAAGATGTTCATGGTGGCTACCTGGTTCCAGAACCCACTGCTTTTTTTATTTCATAATGATTTGAAGGAAGGAAAATGCCCTTCTCCAGCCACATCATGATTAAGGTGGTACATTCCCATCTCCATTACTTGCATTCTATGCCAGTTTTATTTTTCTTTTACACTCAAGTAAATTACTTTTGTGCCTCCATTTATAAAAATCTGCTTATTTTGAATTGATGAATGAATAATTTTTAATTGATAATGAATGGCTTCCTTAATTGAAAGTTGGAAACTCAGATGTTACCTTAATGCTAGAACAAGTCCAAGTGCTTAGCTAAATTTTCGTCACTAAGTTCCATTATCAACTCCTTAAACATTCCCCCTTGCCAATTCACACCCATACTGATTATTCATAGGGTCATTAATTATTGGCCACTTGCAGGCGCCGTATGATGGCAACCCATGATAGGTTTGTCTTACCCATTCAAGACCAATGTAGTCTCCAAAAAGGAAAAAGAAAAGAAAGACAAGAAGAAAAAGAAAAATAAAGTCAGAAGCTTTATTCAAGTCCAACACGGTCCGAGGGGGTATATATAAAGCCTTTGGGCCGAAGGCCTGCTTGAAATGGTTGGGAGTCAATCCTAGTGTTCGCAGTACCATGGATTCGCAGAGTTTAAATGTATTGTAGGTGCTTAATTTTGTTATTTGAGTCCGGGTGAAGCCTGTGAGGAGTTGGTGGGGTCAAGTGATTCATGGAGGTCAAACCTTAATTTGAATGGGAGTCATCAGACCTTCAAATACTTTAAAGAAATCGAGTTTTATATCAGACTTACAATTTTGAAGTGATAAAGAAATAAGTGTGTAGCTAATCCAGTTTAGTTGTCGAGCAGCTAAGGCATGCCGCGTAGCTATGGGGGGGAGAAAGATGCAAACTATTGGCCTAACTGGTTATATTAAGAAACTAAGAATTTGTAATAAAGGAGAAACCATGGATCCGGGCGTTGACCTAAAACTTTTCTTATATGGCTTTGCCTTCCTATGCTTAAGCCAAACTTTTGTTTCAATTTTTTTATTTTAAAGGTAATGCTTATTTGTAGTATACACCTGAATTAGAAACTTTTTTGAGAAAATCATCGCATGCATGCCTTTATTATTTTTACCGCTAAGGGACTGTAAACGGCTCACTGAGGGGTGGATTAAGGCTCAACAAAGTGGTTTGCCCATTTTGAGATAGGTTTTGAGTGCTTTTGCGCACTAATCGCATTTCTCAATTAAGCCAATTGAGGTGTCTGTGTCTACTGTAGTATCACTTATACCGCTTCGAGGTTATTTTGTTTATTTAGTTTTTGATACCTCAAGTTCAACATCGATACGTGGCTGAATCATGAAGATCGAACCCATTATCATCCATCAAACATATCAAAAACTAAATTAAGGAATGATAAGTAAGTGAAAGAAAAAGATGTGTGGAGGTGCAAAGTAAAGAGCAAAGAAGAATGTGTAACTCCAGAAATTGCCATGATTGCGAAAATTTCACTGGATTGCGAAATTTCAATGCTTACAGAAAATTTTATAATCCTAGCTTAAATTGAGAAATTTCAATAGGTTAGCTAAATTTCTGCCATATAGCTTAAAATCACCGTGTCGGTACTTAAATTTTTCATCTTCATGTATCTCTCAAATTTCATAGGAGTAATGATCATAGTACAGCTTAAAATTTTATTTTCGCTTACTTCTGTAATCATTAGTTAATAAATTCACAGTTGGGGCAAAATTTCGCTACCATTAATCTTTCCTACATGCTAAAATTTCATTTTTTTTTAAATTCCTGTGGTAATTAATGCCAAACGAATTCCGCTTTCGTGTATACCTCCTCATTCCTCAGATGAGCAATATATTAGTTTCTTGTGTTTCATTATATCAAAGGCCTATATAAGCCCCGCTGATCATTTTGTAAATCCTAAGGTAATTCTTGGCAACTTTCGAAGCCGGTAATATCTCCCCAGCTACGTAGTGGTTTGCTTTTCTCTTCTCTCTCCTCTTCTTTCATTTCTTAGGTCATTCTTCTATTTTCAAGCAAGATAAGTGCAACTAGCTTGGTCGTGCAGCTTGCAGGCTCAGTTCTATGTTTAAATGCCATGTAATTATTGGTAGCTCAAATTTTTCAAATTTAGGCTTAATACTCACTAATGTCATTACTTCGCCACTTACCATGCTTTAGGGTACAAAGTGTATACTTACGAGATGCACTTATTTTGATGGCTTTACGAGCCAAATTAAATGAGGTCACGAGCTGTGGTTTTGAACTTAAAGGGACCGTGAATGATGTTACCCTGTGTAGACTCAAAGAGGGTTTTGTATAGTCTTTGAAGTTAAACAAAGATCCATTTATGGTTCTGATTTTATAGGTTGTTTGCTGTATGCAGGATAAACCCGAGGACACTTGTTACCCCCATGTTGTCAAGCTTAGTGACCTAAACCTTCAAAGTTACCTTTCACACTTCACTCAGTTTTTAAAGTAATGAATCAAAGATCCAAACAACTTCACCGCTTGAAACAAATCCAAAATCTCAAATTAAAAGCCTCACCATTTTCAATGAATCTGGATGCAAGTCATTCCACAGAAAACCCATCTGTGCTCCGACCTCAGATTCATGCCAAGAGTTTGACTACTCAAAGGAAGAGAGAACCTGACTGCCAAATATCATTGATCTGGGATCATCTTAATTGGTACGAATCACCACTTCGACCCTAAGGAGGTCATCAAAGCTGGTAACAAAGATCACTCAGATCCCCTCCTCTTCCCTACCCCACGGCATGCAAAGAGTCAATGTCCCACTTGGACTTTGCCTTACCAGTGATTCTCACAGAGAGTCTATCATTGCTTCCTCCACACACCAAGACTTAAGAACTGTGCGATAATAACTATCGGACTTAGCCTTTCATTAAGCCTTGTGTTATGCGAGGGCAATTTCCCAATTAAGTTGCTAAGATAGTCTCCCCAACTCATTTTATTAGATTATGCTAGCTTCTCCTCATGACTTGATGCTAAGAGAACATTTGAAGTAAGAACCTTACCTGATGTAATAGCTTTTACAATGCTTCGACGTTTCAATTGTTTTCGGTTGGGGATGCTCTATTAAATAAGGCCCTTACTACTATGAAATTATTGAAGTGTGTGAACCTCATAAGGTTCCTCATAATTAAAGAACATCTCTGAGAATCCATGCTAATTTCTATGTACACAAGATTGACAAGAATATTCTAGAAACTCCAGACTGTTCACAGATGAAATGTATTTACAAGACATCTCTAGAAACATTGGTAGGTGACTCTCCCAATTAACTTTTTGCCGAACTAAAAGGAGTTGCAAATAATTGGATTAAAAGAAAGTCATTCATATATGAACAACAAGACACAAAGTTTCTAATCCAAATAAAATATTCTCAAGATCCATCAAATATTTGGGAATAATAAGATTACAAAGAAATGAGAAAACATACCGGACCAGATTGTTAAAGATCAAGTGGCAGGATTTTCTAGATAATACGACAGGTAAGATTCCTCTGGTTTTCTCCGACTTACTGGATGCTTTGAAAGAACATAATAAATACGTATCGGTCGGGGTAGACCATAACCTTGAAAACCTAATTAGTAATATTTCTCAATTTTTCCCATCATAAATTAGAATTTATTCGTTTTCACATAATATACCATACTTTATTATGATGTCAACCTATTATTTAACATTAATAAAATCACTATAATTTCTTCGAAATTAATAAAGACCGAATAACATATGGCCAACATATATTATTCGGGGAAAAGGTGCAAAACCGAAGTACTGAGATTCAGCCGAGATCCAAACTCACTGGGGACTCAAGCACTGAGTCTAGTTAACTTTTGGCCACACCCAAACTGCTAGCATGTCGGTGAAAATGACCATTAAGTGTTGACGGTCAAGGAACAAAGACGTGGGACCCACTCTCTCCCTCCTCTCCCTTCTCTTCTCCTCTCACCCGGCCAATTCCAAACCCCTAGCCCAATTCCACCCAAACCCTTGCCTTGTTAAATTTTTTTACCTCATTTTGATGAACTCACTTTTCTGTGTTTTAAAATATAAAAATGGGTAATTTACAAGAATCCCATCAGCCTCTGGCCTTCTTGAATTGGGCCAATTGCTATTTAATTGAGAAAGCCACCAAGTCTGGGTCCTCAGATCCCATTAGTCCACCACCAGCCTCGCCAGTGGTTACTATGAAGAAGTTAAAAAACATACTACATTATTTGAATCAACCTGAAAATTTTATTTTTTAAAATGAGTTTGATCCCACCCTCTCTCTCCTTCTTTTTCTCGCTGTGTCATTATCTAATAGAATAAATGCAAATCTTAATTTTTAAAATTTCATTTTATCTACTCTTCTCTTTCACCTTCCCTTTAACCTTACTCTCATCTTCATTTATGATTCTAGTAAGATGACAAATGACACCGAAGTTTTCTTGCACAAGTTCAAGTTATAATGTGGTTCGTGAGGTGGGTGGGCCCTGTAGGTAAAAGTGGTATGAGAGAGATTTGAGCGTTGGTGGGAGAGGATGAGAGAGCAAGATAGGCTTTCAATTAAGCAAGTGTTTCTGACACATCGATGAGGAGATCATGTTTTTTTTCCTTTTGCCTTTTTTCCTCCCCTTTCTTATTACCCATCGAGGTCCGTCTCCATCATGGCTTTCTTCACCATTTTTCTAATGTTTTTCTCTATAAACGGTCTTGATTTTCGATAAACTCATTCCGATCTCTTTACCCTTTCTTATTCTCGCTTATTTACTATTTTGCCCTCTTAATAAGATGTTTATTAGTTTTTAAATTTGGGGTATTTGTATGATTTCTTAGATTTTACCATTATCTTCTAATGAGATATCTTCATTATAATATCTTCCGCACTTAGGGTTTCTAAATTCCTTGATTTTTATGATTTCATTGATGAGATATTCTTCCACCTGGTTCTTGTTATTTCTTTATTTTTTTTAATCTTCTTTCTTCTCTGTAAATGTACTTATTGATTGGGTATGTTTAAATTTCCCTTTGTTTCCATATAGAGTTGTTAGTCTAAGATTCATTATAACTTCCATTGACAGAGTATACCAAAGAGGGTAACACCTGATGAACGATGCCTCATGGAGGTACCACGGCCTCAGCCAAAGATCCCCTATTCAAAAGCCCAGACTGAACAAAGCCCATAAGCGTGCCCAAGCTTTAAGCCCAAGCACCTCTCACCATAGTTCCTGGGCTTGGATCATTATCCGGATGTTCTCCTAGTCTGGGTCAGTCCCAGGATAACCTAATACTTTCTGGCTGATCTCTCAATAGAAAAGATAGACATTGTGGTACCATGGCCTCGCCCAAGACCCCTATTCAAAAGCCTGTAAGGATCAGCCCACAAGCAAGGCCTAAGCTAGGCCTGAAGCACTCCTTTGCCAGTAGCTCAGTCATGATTCACTGTCTGATGATCCTCGGTCCTGGGCCACGCCTCTCTAAGAAGATGGCCAATCAATTTCTCGCTTAATCTTGTAAAGAGAAAACGCAACCTCTCAATGTGAACTCATGGTAACTGGCCTCTTAGGATGACTCTTGCCATTTCTAGGTAAGATTCTGATGATCTCGCTATTCAAAGGAAATAATTTGTTGTGACGCTGCTAAACGGCTTGCTACACCCTCCTTCCATTTTGGTGAAATGGATCACCCACTTTCCATAAACTGGACTATCCTCTCTTCACTAGTAGGAGGAATCGCAATGTGCAACCTCTGAGAATAACGTACAAAAAAAAAAAATTAATACTACTTACCTCCCAACTTCGATCCGACTTAACCATCGAGAGGCGCTAAACACACCATCATTGGTTCCCTTGTTCGCTTGGCAAGTCATTGCCAGAGGTTATGCCTCTGAGCATCCCACACTCTCGTGAATCCCGTGAGACAACAATTGGCACCGCCTCGTGGGAACTGGTGGCAAAATCACACCGCTAAGTGCCGCCTTATCAAACTATCCCCACACATCCCGCTTCAGCCTCGTCACCATCCTATTCGTTTGAGTTTCACTACAATGGGCCACAACCTGAATAAATACTTCTCTTGAGGACTGGCCTTCTACTGCATCGTGGATATGGAAATGAAGCAAGAAGAGCAGCCGTATAGATGGTCAATTTGCGGGACCAATGGACTGCTTCATAACAAGAGTCGCCAGCCTGGGCCTGGGAACTGGGGAAATGGAGGAGAATATCCCCAGACCTCCACTGGGAAGAGATAGGTGTGCGGAGCCCATCCGCCAAGTGGCAATGATGGGAAGAGTGAAGGCAGTGATTCCTCTACCGCTCCGTCATCCATCTTTCACCCCAAAGAAACAGCCTGGAAGCCGAATCAAGAAAGAGGCCCCGCACTGCCCAAACACCTCCGGCCGGGCAAGGTACTCACCGAACCGAAGAGGAAAAGTGAGAGCACGGCGCGGAGTAAGCTTCCTGAGAATGCACCCACGCGGCACGAGGGCTGTGCACTACCACTCGCTCATGTATCCTACCTTCTTAGGTTTACACCTGCCAAGACCACAAGCTCAGCTAACACTGGCCTCCGGGGTCGAGGACATATATCTTCTCATAAATGTGACATCTTAAGCTACTAATCTCATGGCTTTGTCATACCGTCTTTTCTACATATGAAGGCCCTCCAATCCATAAGGATCGCATGTTGCATTTCAACTAAGCAATATATTTCACGCGAATACTACTATGCAAAGTGTTCTCACTGAATTTGGTAAAGCCCCGCTCGGCTTGGTTCGGTAAACTCCACGAGACTGGCGAACTGCTCATGAGTCAGGAACATTTGTTTCAGTATCCGCGCCAAAGCTGTATAAGGAAAATATCAATTCTCTATAAACCATCTTCAAGTGAGAGGATGAATCCATCCGGGATTTCACTAGAAGATTCTATGAAGGTCAAAGACGATTCATACAAGATGTGATGACTTACTTCCAAAGGAGCCTAAGTTTGACCACCCCATTCTTCCACTCGCTGTCTCTGGATCCGCCTGCAATAATGGAAGAATTGTACAAATGGGAGAGAGATCAACCGGAGGACAACATCCGGCAAATTTCTAAACCGTGATGATCATGAATTTCAGCAAAGAGCAACACTGGCATTGCCAAAATGAACAAAAAGGGAGTCAGAGTAAGAACTAGAACGCCTGACCAGCTAGAAAAGAGTGGAACCCCTGAAGTATACCTCTGAACATCTCTACATATGCACTCCTTCTCATCCGAGATCACCGAACTTAAATGGCTGCATTTAATCGTTAGCCATCCCCAAGACAAGATAAATCATCTGATGGATTACCACAAAGACTGTCGGGAAGAGACTAACCATAAGCCTTAAATTTTGGTGGATTGGTTGATGAGCCACCACCCTTGGGTTATGTCTGAGGATCAGTTCTGAGCCAAGCTCAGCCGTGGTTGAAAAATGAGTATGAGTCGAGCTCCCGCCTCGAACTCACCCTCACCTTGTAAACAGGAAATCGGCAGTCTTGGCTGAAGGACAAGATTAGTCTGCAAACGCCAAAGAGACCTGTTATGAGGGCTGTCCTAAGCCTCGGTGAATACCATCCATCCCATAGCACGTAACAATCCAAACAATCGATGAAATTCCCATGTCCTTTCCCCGTTAACCCATCCAAGGTCATTACACCACACCATACGCACTTTGTGACTTACTCTACGTATCTACTTTACTGTGCACAGAGTAATTAGCCGACTTCGCAAATAATGACTGTTACAACCTACCCACTTCCGCATATTAATAAGGAATATATCTTCATTTATGTTGAGTTCTGGCTGATGAATTTCCATCCCGGGGTTAACCCGGGCAAACCACGAATAGAACATGGTATATCGCTCCACAAGGCAGTGGTCAGAGTTCAGTCTTACCTTCGTGCCATAGGACTTTGGGCCAAAGACAATGCCACATGGTCGAACCTAGCCATGCGCGAAGCGAAAGCCAGATTCCTCAACCTACCACTCAAATTGATCTATACTTGAACGAATAAATTGACCTCTACTAAACTAACTACAAACAAGAAGGCTAACAACTCACAAGACAGAGCAGAGAAAACAGGTTCTTGAATCAGGCCTTCGAGACCCAGACTCGTATCAGCAATTACGCCTCACACCAAGCAAGGGCTGAGGATCTAGAGATTGGTCAGACCTCCTAAATCGCATTCAGATAATGGATAAATCCAATTTATGAGTCTCTTCTAACCGTTGGGAAAATGAACAAATACAATGTGTTTTCGCTCCATAATACGGATGATTCGCTTTAACTCACTCGCATACGGTCGGCATTAACCCTATGCATGCCTTCATAACCTGATGAGCCTTCTTGAAAGCCAGCCAATTAGACAGAAGTGAGGCATCTTGAATCGCCATCGTTATCTACCATGATAACGGTTAATGATCGATAGATAGTACCTTTATGGCTCAAGCGAAGGCAGAAGATTTGGGTGGTGCAGGCAAATGGAGAGTGGACTACACAACCAACGAGGTGTGCCGCCAAAGACGCCTTCCCCATTCTGATAGAATTGACATCGACGGCCCACCCGGTACCGGGATGTTGTCATCTTGATGTCCTGATGCCATCATCAAATCTACGCATCCACCAGACGAAAGACAAAGACATCACCCGCATCACGCTCCATTAAGTGATGTCGCTTTTGGTCGGAACGCCTGGGGTGGACATCAAAGCAATAGTGACCAAGAGATGTTAAAGTCACACCGGGAAACCATGGAGGCTTTACAAATATATATATGTTGGTAAGTCCAAGGAACCTTAATTACGATAATAACTTTAAAAGGCTTTCAACCCTCGAGGGCAGTTACTGAGAAGTCAGAAATCCCCGTGCATACTTTCTCGAGAGGCAGGGGGTCGATTGGGGTTTCATGGTAACTAAAGGGGGAGGTTAACCCTGCTTTAGCTGAGTATGAGCCCCACCTTCGCCTGTGTGGAGGGCATAACAAATTGATCAGCGGCAGCCGCCCTGTGGAGATCCAGCATCTCACCACAAACCGTCTAAAGTTGTCTTGATACCTGAGGCAAACTGGGCTGAGAAAGTTAGAAGTGAGAAAGCCTCACAACGATCAAAACAAGATCTGCAAACTTACCCTTGCTAGCCTTGAGGCGAAAGGGAAGACTTTTCTTCAGATACTGCGCTTAGATGGGTCTTAGTTGAGTGCCACTCTGCTCAAGGAAGATGAGGAGGTCAGGAAGTAGGCCAGTATTTTCTTCAACAAGTCCTTAACACAAGTAGAACCCGAGAGTACCACCTCGATCATTTCAAGATTAGCCCTCCCGGTAGTAACTAAGAAGTCTACCATATCGCTATACTCGATTATCAGGTAAGATACACTGACCTCTGAGCACCATTCAAAGCCTGACTTATTCTGAGATAGCTCACGGGCAATCGAATCGAAAATCTGAGATTCAGATAAGCCGGGCATTAGTTAAAGCAGACAAGTTCGTAGATTTTTCTGAGCAGAGATCCTCACCCGGAAAGAGCCGATTTGCTTGAATCGTGGACCCTTAATGGATGAAGATCTCAAACTCAGGTGACGGTCAGCTAATTTCATCGTGAGCGCAGATCGAAAGTAACTGCTTGGGGCTTTAACACCCCAACAACGAATCATAGTATGAGGCCATCCTAGTCGGAATTGAACTGAGCAGTGTCACTAGTAAGCTTCCGGTCCAGTGATTCTCGTGGCAAAAGGGTGTAAACGCAGAGTATGAGTCATGGTAGACCTTCGAATGGAAAAGTATGTATCCTCGGTTAAGCAACGCTTTAAGCAAATGCCTTGAAGCTCTGCATATCCCTAGTGGATCAGATGTGATAGGTGATGCCAAATGGGCTTGAGCGTTTCTTTTCCGATAGTAGGAAAGTGTTCGCCTGCATTCATTATCAGCCACTCTCAATTATCACCACCAAGTTTGGGCTAGACGAGGCCTCTTCTCGATGGACTGGTAGTAAGATTATTACCTGGAGAACCTCGAACGAAAAGAGAAGCTATATAAGATCCAACCACTTCGCCGTGCCTTTAGTGAATGGCAAATTGCTTAACAATCCTTTAGACGCCAGAACGAAGTACTTACCTATAACGGTGACAATAATGACAACAATTTATAATAGAAGGACATAAAATCATCCAGCGTTGGTAACACCGCAATACGTATCTATACTTAATGATAATCAATAGTCACGATCCTCGACGCCGCCAATTACATGAAAAAGTGTGACTGATGCCGGCAAGCCCCGTCTGGTGATCACAAATTTCAAGACTTAATTTCCATCACAAGCCCTCGCCCTCACTTAATGGGAATGACATAATGAAGTCGCTTCCCACCGCCCCGGCTTAGAAAAATTATTGCTAGTAGCCACCATTATTTCACTAAGTGGAGAGGCCAGGCTGCATCACGAAAAGAGAAAGACGCTACTAAATGATCCGAAGAATATCATTCAAGCTGCCTCTCTGTGATACCCAAACAACTGTCTGAGAATGAACTGCTAATTTGACACCCAGCATGAATCCATGCCAGAGTTGAAATAGAAAGAATCTATACTCCACTCACAACATCCATAGAGCAACCGATGAAGTTTGAAGAAACCTTAATGACCACCTTAAAGAAGTGATTGTAATCACTAAAGGCAATGGGTGTGGGACGAACCCCTAGAGTACTTTGGGCCTATGTAACTACAGCCTAAATCAACCGACATCCTCTTCGCTCACTTTCTAAGGGATGGAAGCTATAGTCCCAACTTTAACTCCAGATGCTAACGCCTCGAACCCGGAGTATACCCGAGCAAATGAATAGCCTCCGATTAGGGACCCAGACATGGCAGGCGAACCACGTGAAGCAAATGGCTGTGAATATCACCATCGCAGTTAGAAAACCTATACTACCAGATGCTTGAAACTCAATGTTCCAAATGGTAAGGGACCTAGCCCTTGGTAGGCTGGGAAGACAATTGATCCAGCGCCACTGAAAGTTCCAACAAACTAGAGGGACCGTATATTGTAACACGAGCTTCTAGCAAATCCTGATCGCATATGATAAATGAGGAACACTGCATCTAGAATGGAATGCTATGCACTTTAAACACATTGGGCAAAGAAATGATTCAATTCCTAACCAGTTCCTCGTCTTAATTATTCATTATAAAATTACAAAGCTCGAGTAAGGTCAGATGTCCTACCATCCCAAGATAAGAGGCCGCTTTAACAAAACAAAGTCCAGGTAAGGTTGATGTCCTCAAACAAACGGTGGTTTTGATGTCCACCGTCTTAACATAAAGTCGTGGTAAGTGCCGACAAAGAATGTAAGGTCGATTCCACGCCTGGGGCAGAAGATGGCTTGAAGTGCCCAATCAATTGATAACAAAGCCCGTAAGGTTGATGTCCCCATCGTCAAAGATGGTTGACATGGCCTAACCGTTCATAACAAAGCTCTGGGCAGTTGATGTCCACTGTTCAGCAGTGGTCGGCGCCCAAATGGTCAGCAACAAAGCTCGGGTGGGGCGTTGACGCCCTACCAGCCCAGCACGGGCCGACGCTTCCGTCGTTCATAACAAAGCCTGTAAGTGGGTTTGAGTGTCCCACCCGCCAAGATGGCTGACAGTTTTGTCGGTTCATACAAAGTCCCGTAAGGTTGATGTCCCACCGCTCCAGTATGGGTTGAACTTCCAAATTGGTTCATTACAAAGCCAGGTAGTGAGGTTATAAGAGGGACAATGAACTGGTCACCTAGAGTGATCATCCAACCTGATCACCCTTATTCTGGGCAGTATGATTTTCACTCTACCCGACTAAATGAACTAATTACTTGATTCAGAAAGAAAGTAAAGAGAGTAGATTTCACAAGCAAACTGCATGCTAGAAGTAGTTTGATTGAAAACAACAAAAACCAAGATGGTAAGAAAGACGTGAAGAACAAGGTCAACGAGCAAAGGCAAAAGAGCAACCCTGGGGCCTTCACCGTAACATCGGGTTCTTTACTCCCAAATTACTCTAGCAAAAAGAACCAGTTTTAGAACTTGTGCCTTCAACCTTGATGGTAGATGCGCCGCACCCAAGGCCTCGCCTCATGACCGTGAGTTTACGAGACAGCTACTTTAGTGGGGCACTTTATAGATTGATGAAAGAACCCTGTAGTGCTGATCGTGGTTTCCACATCCCGTCTGAACCACCGTCGGGTTTCCACAAATATTATGTGCGAGCATGAAGTACTATACCCATAGCTTGAATATCACGTCAAAGTCCTCCCTATGTTCTTGAAGGCCTTTTTCTCTTTAGTACTGCTCCTCGAGCTGACACTCTCATCTCGAGCAGTCCCAGCTCTAAAAGGCATATACTGCTCACTCACATTACAGCTTCATCTCCGCCTTCCTCGCCAGCCTTCAAACTGGCGCAATTCGCTGGACCTCATGAAATTTGACCCACTTCAGGCTCAACACTTCATCGGATTAAAGATCCACGCTATATCGAGGCTTCAAGGCTTAAGGATTCTCTCATTCGCTTCGCCAATCTTCTGACACTTGGTCCCTCCTTCAGTCGCCAGACTCGACCGCTTCACCAATAAACACTCAGAGTCGCCTCGTGGTCGAAGGACTGATTGAGATGAGTTTGCTTTCATCCCTTTGGGCTGGGCACTGAATTTCAGCCGGAAAGTCATGTTCCATAGTAAATCTGGGAATTCCACTGTCTTTGGAAAGTCATGTTTCGGATAGCTGTAATGGCCTACAAAATAGCGCATTAGAATATGGCGATAAATCAGAAATAATACTAGAACATTTCACATCAGTTGTAAACTTACGACTCCGCGACTAGACAAAGGATTTGATTTACGTATTTGCATGTAAATCTTCAATACTCTTTGGAGATCGTCGCCTGTGAGCATAGGCGAGGTGGGGCAGGCTTATATTCACCCTTCCCTTGGCGGCCTGTCAAGACCCTCTCGGTTGGGTGATGATTAGCCTCACCAACCACCTCGGGGGTAGCATCAGTCACTCACTTGAAGCTGGCACCTCGTTTGCGCTTCCGAGCGTCGAAGTTATGAATGAGATCAGCCATCTCGTCTTCCTCTTCTTCTTCTTCACTAACAAGAGGGCGGCTGGATACTAGGGAAACCCAAGGTACAAAATCTTCTACCCCCGCTTCAGGCGCTTTTTGTCATTTAAGCACCCGCCTTCCCTTCTTAGACTCTGAGGCGGGATGGGAACACTTTTTGCAAAGAGAGCGCTCTGACTGGCTACCCTATCAAATCTTCTCTCGGATGCTTGGGGAAAAGGTCAAAATCCTCCCTAGCCAAAGAAGGTTGGCCGGGCTGGATACTAACACCGGTTCTCTCGACCAGCTTGGCTGGAGTCTGAGGTACGGTAGAGACGAGGCTCACAGGGCTAAATTCGGGAGAGTCGGCCAATGCTCTCCCTCCGGCATCTCTCCCAGAAAGGGCCAGCGGGATAAATGGAATGATATAAGGGAGGAAGGGCTGGCTACGACTCAAGAGATTATTCATGAACAAAGATTTCATGATGTCGTTCACCAACTCTGGAAATATCTAAGCGACCTCTGGATTTTCTTGAAGTTAGCTTTCTCCACCCAATTTACGAGTTTGCCCCTCCAACTTTTTCCTACACAAAAAGTATATAATAATGAACGCGAACGTAAAAGGTAGACACATAAAAGTGCATGATGAATACACATTTGAGTGATAATTATAAGAGAATCGAACACATTTAAACCACAATGTACTCACATTTGGCATAGAGCAGTACTTACCTAATCTCTTATGTGTTTTGGACTTGTGTAGGTCTTTTAGGGTTTAAACGTAAGTGCACAGGATGTAAGCTAGGGAAGCTATTATGAGCAGCCTGCATGGAGTGTGGGTGAGGCAATTGACGAGTCTAGGGACCCCAGACAAGAAAGCACCGGAGGACAAGTCCTCACAGGTAGGACTTAAATCACCGGTGGAGACTTTGTGGTAGTGGACAAGTCTCTGGTGGGACTTGAGTCCTCTGGTGGCACTTGCTAGAAAAGTGGGTGGCTTGACTCAGAGTGGAACTTAAAATCTACGGTAGGACTTTATGAACTGGGGTGTTCAGATTCCTCCATACGAGGCACTCTGGAAACAGAACCAAAATGGGAGGATCACTTTGAAGGTATAAAGGAGAGGATACAAGTATTTTAGGGATCTCTTAACTTTCTCTGGAGTTTTTTGGCCTTCTTTTAGTTCTTCAATTCTAGGGTTTTAAGTAATAATAGTTTTTCTCCATCTTCTCGTGGTACTTTGTAGATCCGGATTTAGGTTCCTTTCTTTTTTAGAAGTTTCGGATTAGAGAGTTTGCGATCTTCGGCCATGAAATATTTGTTTACTTTGAAATCTTTGTATTATATATTCCTCATTCACCGATTTCTGAGGTGCTTTGATTTCTTCAAGGTCTGTTTTATGATTAAATTGTTCTTGACTTTAATCATTCATATAAATTTTAACAAGTTCTAAACCCCCTCTTTAACTGGATCATACGGGGGAAACTCACCCTGATCAAGGTAAAGTCCTGATTCCTCCTATTGATTTTAAGCGGATTGTGTAATATTGATCACTTGTGTGTAGAAAGGTTTTAAACCATTAGTTAGAGCGAATTCTTGACAACAGCGATGTTAACGAGATATTTCGGTACACGTTGTGCATGATCTATAATGCCAACTAGGGTTACCTAGTGAGAACAAGTGTTTGAAGTATTACTCAGTCATCCTATTTTCAAAAGCATTTAAGATAAATCCTCCGCTGAGAACTGTTTATCAATGGTTCCTAGATGAGTTTATAAAATAAAGAGGTGGGATTTGCACGATCGAGAAGTGATGGAACCATAAAAATCCCGACCAATTGTCTCTCTTTAAACATTCAAACTGATAACCGATGATCAAACACACAACACTCACAGGTTTATTTAAATCATACTTTTAGTGGAGAATAGCTCCTGATGATCATAGAATCGGACCACTCCTGTGGAGATGACACCTTGGATTCCCACGAGTATTACAATGCTGGGCAGCATAAGATTCCTCGGCAGGAATAGAATTAGGCATACTAATCGGGGCCGAAGCATTTTTTGGGCGCGTTAAGGTGGCGGTAACGAGTTGATCGAAAGGCTAGAGGTAATTTGCAATTTGCGTTGCAAATCCGATGCGTTCTCCATTTTCTTTTTTATTTGTTTTGTTTTTTGTTGCGAGAAAGTCTATTAAGTGTTTCTTGGGCCAGTCGAGTATAGTGCATGTGATGCGGAGAACACTTGAGAAACTGGAGTTAATCATTTGTATCCTAGAGACTAGCCAGAAATCCATTATAAGCGAGTGTCTAAAGATAACATTACTCCGTGGATAATCCTGAGAATCGGCAAGGACTCTATGAGCCTCCACGGCGCCCAGAGCGATACTCGCTCCCGATAAACCCGATCTTAGGGGTAGGAATGGTAATCTTGACCGTCGGTATAAGTTCTCCTGCTCCTTTACAATGTGGAAAGAACCTTAGAGATTCTGCAACCTCAAGGACCCTGACCAATTCTTATGTCGCCTTCTGGTAAAGGCTAACCAATTCTGATGAAGTCGGAAATGATCAAGTCTTCTACATTTTACGAGATTCGAATCGAGAAATCGCACTCATTCATGAGGATTTTGAGGATGTACACGGTGCATTCCTCTCCACCGTTCCCTCTCTCCACATTATCTGTTTAATTCTTATTTCCTTTTCTTTAAAGGGAGAAAGCCAAAATCGTAGTTCCATTCCTTACCCTAATTCGATCTTTCATTGGGAAAACATGCGGAATGAATTCCTCGATAAGTTTTTCCTCACACGTACTAATGCCCTCATGCGAGCAATTAGAACTTTTACGAAAGCCCGGGTGAACCGCTGCGGTGTGGGAAGATATAAGGATCTCTCCATGCTATCCCTCATCATGGGTTAGATGTTGGACAAATTTGTATACTTCCATCAGTTTGTCTTCGTAATAAGCAATCCATCGAATGATGTGTGCGGGAGAATTTTATGAAAGAGTGCTGGGGAGGCAATTCAACTTTGTACTATAGCGAGAGAAATGCTCGAACTTGGGAGACTAACACCTCTTTGAACCTTTGCTAAAGTGCACGGCCATCCACGGTAGCGGAATCCACCACCTAAGAGAATGATGAGTTCTGACGAGTACCAAATTTAACAAGGAAATTAGAGCCGTAGAGATGAAAAAGTGAATGAGGTATGAGTGTGCCTCGACTACCTTCGATTACAAATGGACCTAGGTAGAGGAACCGCTGCATTATATGCGATGACCCTACACACTCCAGCCGTGGCGCCGTCTTTCAAGTTGAGGAGCCATTCAAATTAGACAAGCCAACGCCGCCAACTTGAAAGAGCCTTTCAGCTCATGCACTACAGAACATACAATCACGGATTTGGGGTAAGCATCCCAATTTTAATTTAGAGAAATGAGGAGGACCACCTAACACCTTATGAAACAACCAAGGCCCTCACTACTCCAAACCAAGGTTTCCAAATTCCATTCCTCCATTTCGAATCAAGGCCCCAAGGATTTCAAGGAAATTCGATCAAGGTCATCATCCATAGAATTGAGGAATGAAACTCACGGCCTTACCCGACCTCCACGCAAGGAAATGCAGAGGACATAGTCACACAGTTCGTACAAACCCAACAAACTACAAACACGAATTCCCGAGCGCTGCGAATGATGCGAGATCCCGGATAACCCAGTTAACCTCATCTATAGGTAGCTTTCAGCAAGAAAAGGGAAACTTCCATCTGACCCATCAGAAACCCACGAGGGGTCGAAAGCGGTGTAGGAAGTTTGAGTTCAGTGAGGGTACCTTTGAGCCGCGCTGTAAAGCGGTCACTACCCTTGATTAGTAAGGTAGTCACAAAACTATTCCAGCCAAGGAACCATCACAAGAGTCTCATAGTGATTAGCTAAGAGAGGATGAAAAATCAGACACCTCATATCCCACTGTCTGGTGACAAAGATAAGCAACCGGAGAAGGCGAGTCTGCATATCCTCCCGACTCCATGCCCTCATAGGCTAAGGCACCAAAGAGAGTGAATACCATCTCTTTGAAGTTGCTTAGGTTGTTCAAGCGGTGAAACTAGACATTCCCTTGTTAGATGCCATTAAGCAAATCCCATGTATATGCTAAATTTAAGGATTTGTGTGCACGAGTAAAAACTAGAATTATGCGACAAGGGAGGCATTCATATTTGAACAATCTACGTCCTAATTTTGGAACAACTTGCCTAAAATGCAAAGACCCGGGTAGTCCCTGCTATTCCGCCGTGGGTGGAAATTCCAAGTTGGGGCGTACTTTAGTGGACTTAGGGAAATTATTGTCATTGCCTTACTTTCATTATATGTGGGCTAGGTTAGGAGAATTAGAGCGACGATATCACCCTCGATTGGGTGGCCGTAGTGTCAAAATTCCTAGGGGAATAGTGAAGGATGTCTTGGTCAAGTGGACAAATTTTACTTCCTATCGATTTTGTGGTATGACACTCAGCCGGTAGTGAACGAGGAACTCGATTCCCGGTAATTCTTGATCGGCCATTCTTAGCGGTACTAATGCATCATACATTGTAGGGAGGCTAGTGACACTTTCGTTTGGGAACATATTTGTAATCTCAAGATATTTTCAATGTACTCAAGATAGGAGATGAAGAAGATATTGGGTAAATTAACATGGTTGACTCGTGATCTGAAAATACGGATAATGTCTCATGATGATCCTCTTAAGTCATGTGCGATCGACCGAGATTGGGACGAGAAGTGACCACTTTGGAGTCGGAGTTTCTCCACTCTATAATTGAGGCATCA
Source organism: Tetrastigma voinierianum (assembly GCA_016808115.1). Lineage (NCBI taxonomy): Eukaryota > Viridiplantae > Streptophyta > Magnoliopsida > Vitales > Vitaceae > Tetrastigma > Tetrastigma voinierianum. The sequence continues at coordinate 60,849 of JAEQBH010002203.1, read as the reverse complement.
AGATGTATTTAGAAGTTAACGAGGTGGGCACCTAAATTTTAGACCCCTTGCCGCCAAATAGAGAAAAGACATTTATAGAGTACTTTAAGCTTGGCTAGAAACCTTTACGATACATCTTAAATATGCATTCTTAAGGCTAGGACTCTTTTCATTAATCATATCTTCCTCATTAGGCATGACTCAGAAACTCAACTTTTGAAATATTGAAAACACACCAGGCTTTGCTTTAGAGGGTACACGGACAATTGCGGATATTAAGGGAATTAAGCCATAGATTTGCACACGTAAATTCACTTAGAAGAGGATGTTAAACCTTACAGGCAACCACGAGGCGATTGAACCCAATAATGAAGAAGTGGTGAAAGGAGTGTTAAAACTCTTGGATGTCAGGGGTTATCTACCCTATTGCAGATAGCAAATTGAGTTAGTCAACCTGAGTAGTTCTAAGAATTAAAGTGCAGTGGTGCAGTAGAAATACTTGACTCATTCCCTGTGTCACTTAGGATGGAGGTATTATAGATTATAGAAACTTAATCGCAGAGCCTTTAGAAAAGACCATTTCCTCTTCCGTTTGTTGAGTCAAATGTTAGAGAGAGTTGCGAGGCATGAATTCTGTTTCCTTGATGGGTACTGAGTCTGATCAAATTGAGATAGCATTAGAAGATCGAAAAACTCATTCACTTTGCCACTTTTGGTACCTTCGCCTTTAGGAATGCCTTTTGGTACATCACGATGCGGAACTTTCCAGCGATGCATGATGGGAATTTTCAGTGACATGATAGAAATCATATTGGATTTTCATGGATGATTCTCGATGTTTGGTGACTCGTTAAATTGTTTAGAAAACTTACGTAAAAGGGTTTTGGAGAGGTGTCAGAAAAATCTTGTGTTAAATTGGAAATGTCACTTCATGGTAACACAAGGAATTATTTCTAGAGCCACATTTGTCAAAAGATGGGATCGAAGTTGATAAGGCCAAAAGTTGAACTAATTTCCAACCTCCTATCTAGTGTGTTAGAGACATAAAGGTCATTTTGGGCCATGCTGGTTTTTATGAAGGTTTATAAAGATTTTAGTGCTATAAGCGAGCCATATGTACTGCCTTTATAAGATGTCCCTTTCACATGGTCACAAGCTTGGCAATACACTTTTCGCTGGCTGAAAACATGCTAGTGTCACCACCAATCATGCGGTCTCTAATTGGGACCTCCCATTTGAGATCATGTGCGATCTTTATGGAGATTATGCCATAGGGTTGTGTTAGGACCAGGAGGGAGGACAAAAGGCTTTGTCATTTACTATGCTAGTAAGACACTAGACTCGACCAGGCCAACTATACAACCACGGAAAAGAGTTTCACGGGTTATCTTTGCTCTAGAAAAGTCTAGGATCATATATTGTTGATACATGACCATCTTCGAGATCGTACGACTTTGAAATACTTGCTCTCTAAGCAGGATACGAAACCAAGGTTGACTAGGTGGATTTTACTCTGTCAAGAATTCAACTTAACCATCAAAGATAAAAAGGGGGTTGAGAACGTGGTCGCAGACCACCTATCTCGATTAGTTCCAGAATCCAGCTCATGTACCGTACCAGGTGATAGCTTTCTGATGAAGCGACTTTTTTGCTCTTCATGCATTACCGTGATACTGACATAGTGAATTACCTGATCAACGGCCAAATTCAAGCTCAATGGACTTCTCGCGAGAAAAGGAATTTTTGCCAGGATATTAAGAAATACTATTTTGATGATCCATATCTATTTAAATCTTTTGTCGAGGATCGAATAATGAGAAGATGTGTCTGAATGAGTGACGGTCGTTCTTTGCCGTGAAGCTTGCGGAGGACATTTCTCCGCCCGAAAAACAGCAGGACAAGATTTGCGAAATTTGGGTTTGTTGGCCCCACTCTATTTAAAGATTGTTTTGATTTGCGAATGTATTGCTTCCATCTTAGTGATTAGGAGGGGTCAGCGAAACATGATGCCTCTTACACAATTACGATCATTGAAATCTTTGATTGTTGGGGTGCCTTGACTCATGGGGCCTTTTACATACTTACATGGCTATCTCTGCATTTTGTCTGTTATTTATGTATCTAAAAGTGGAGTTGGGCGGTTCAGTAAGGAACCCGACCGTAAGGTTGTTTTGAGAATTTATAAAGGAACATGTTTTTCTCGTTTTGGACGCCTCGGCGGTGTAGTGATGGTGGACTCCACTTTTGCAGTGATCTTTTGAAATCTGCTAAAATGGAGTCACGCCAAAGTATCTACATTAGAGACGATGGTCGGTGACTATGTGATAGGAGATAAAACACATTTCTAGAAAGACGGTTTGCCCCCGAATCGAAGTTGGTCACTCAGATCTTCTGGGTATCTATGGGCCCCGTCTTTGGACCAAAAAGCTGTCCTTAGTATGTCTCACATAGAATTTGGTTGCTGCAGAGGCTTTGTTTGCCGATCAAAAGATGAACCACTTGGGCTTATTGGGCTATTGAACCACAACTCTGAGTCTTTGAGCGAGGTAAGCAGCGTTTATTGCAGTTAAATGAACTTGAAGAGTTGCGGAGGGAGTCGTATGAAAGCTCCAGAATTTACAAGGAGCGGCTCAAGTCATTCCGCAGCAATCCATTTGCTAGGAAATCTTTTAGACCCGATCGGAAAGTGTAATGCGGTTCGATTACATCTATTTCACCAGGAGCTCGCTCGATGGTGGCCCTTTCCATTATTAGGTGGTCTCCATATGGGCGGTGGGAGTGAAAATCCGGACAATGGGAACTCTTTCAAGATGAATGATAGCGCCTCGAAGCCATTTCCTTAGGCATTCCCTCACACGAGAACATGGATTTGGTAGACCCACTCTGCAAACTCTCCTTCAAGTAACCGGTCTCAGTTATTGTACATAGTTTTGCTTTTATTTTTGTTCTTGCTTTCTTTCATTGTTTTACTTCAATTGCGTTATTTCTGTTTGCTTTCAATAACACCGAAGAATAAAATGCGTATTTGTTGTTTTTTTTTTTTTGTGATCCCTCGAGTGTTGTAGAAATTTTGTAGTTCAATGCATTAGAGGACAATGCTTGTTTATTAATGGGGGAGTAGGTGTACCTTTGGTTGAATGTAACTATGTGATTATATGTTCGAGTGGTCAAATTTTTCAAAATTTGCCTTTTTAGATATTATGTTTTACATCTTGTACCTTGCCCGCCCGTGCCTTATACTCACATCATCTTAGCATGTGCATCTTAACAAGCACACTACTTGAGCCTCATATTCTTAATGACTGTTTCCTTGCATTCTGTTTTACTTCCTCCCTTCATACCACGGACTTATGGCCAAATTTCCCCAATCTTGCACTGTGATTGTTTCGATTGTCGTCATTTTAGCTAGTCATGTGATTTCGCATCATAGTCTTTATGGAACACCTTGCCTAAGTAGAAAATGATTAGAGCCATCATTCTGTGCATACCGTGGATTTGGCAAAGTCTGGCCACTGCACCCATTTTGAGCTTTCAGTTGTCAAGTTTATTCGAACCTTAGGAATCCGAATTCATGGAACAGCAGTGATTCTCATGAAGTTGGAAACATCCCAGAATGAATTATAGTGCAAAGTCTACAAAATGCGATCAGCAGTGGAATACGACAGAAAGTAGATATCTGAAAAAACTGGATGAAAGCGATTGAACAAGTCGAATTATGGCTGCACCACCATTCGAAAGTGGAAAATATATATATATTCATTATATATATGTTGAAAAAAAAAAAAAAAAAGAAAAAAGAAATCGGTTTTGAGGTAAGTCCTACCGGTAGAACTTAAGTCTCTTAGGTAGAACTTAACAAAAGCCCCAGGCGATAGCTAAGTCCTCTTAGGTAGAACTTAAAAGTCCCTCACCCAGAGTAGGATCGCGAAAATTAAAGGCTGAAGGAGTCTGTAACTTGAAATGGGTTACCTCTTCATTTCCATTTTGATTTATATTAGTCATGAGTTGTGCCTAGCTGTGTTCCTCTTACAAACACGATAGCCAGTTTCTCTTGCGAGGGTTCGGGTCCAAAGTTCAGTTGATTACTTACTTGGTCCCGATCGCGCGGGGTAAGCTTTACCATTCTCCGCTGCGTGTTGCTCTTCTCGATTAGATATAGACTCTTTGGATGGATTTATTCTTTGTGTCTGCGTTATTTGGTTAGAAATTTATCTCTGCATCCAAATAGGCGGGGAGACTAACGTAGATATACGAGGCCCATTGGTGTTGATCGAGCGAATCTTGGGATATGATTGCTAGCCACAGGCCATCACAGGCGTTATCGCTATCATCGCCATCTCGGCCAGCGCGTTCGAAATCTGAGGGAAGAGGCATCGAGTTCCTCTATGGGCAATGGTGAAAGAAAGCGATGCCACCCGACGGTGAAAAGAAAGGAAAATAGGTTATATCCTCTTGAAAGTGAGGATCTATCCCGAGTGTCGATGAGGGAAGTTGAAATTCCTTTTGCGGTCAGAGGTGAGCACGAGAAATGGAGTTAGGTCAATGGCAAATGGGGTTTAGTGCGAGAGGCGTCGTCACAGAAACATTTTTATGTCTCACCCGTAGGGTAATTATCACGAGGAGCAAAATATCACGCTTTGTGCCTCAGGAATAGAGAGGGTATTTACCTTCGGTTGTTAAGAGTTTTACTCCAATTTGAAGGAAAATCGGTAGGTCGGTCGTGTTGGAAACCTCGGTGATGGGGAAGCGACCGTGTCCTCGACTCGATACTTTTATGCCTTTACATTATGTTAAATCTGGCGGTATCGAGGCAGAGCGCCTTATCCACTCGGGGCCATTTACTAGTTTCGATGCCCGGCTTTCGAGGCTATATTGCCAATCCTGTACCCGTGAATGGATTTATGAGACAGAATTTATCCTGAAGATTGGCAGGAATATGCACGATGAACAAGATCATCCACAATCGTGTTTGGCCGAATGGTTGTGAAAAGCTTCCGATCAAACGATTCGATTTATATCGAGGTTATGATGAGCTTATTGATTATACACTAGTCATTTGGTGCGCGATGAGAGGATTTTTCACAGTGATGGCGTTGAGCGAGAGTATTCAGATTCCCCTCATATGACTCTTGTTGTAGAAGAAGCGGGGATGAACTGATTAAAGAAGAAAGTGATACCTCGGCGGGAAGCGGATGCGACTAAGATAACTAGCGAAGAAGCGGGGCGGCCTCTTGAGGCCCGCGACCCCCGGTGCCTCCGACCCTCCTCTTGGACACTTCTTCACAGGTTCCATTTTTGGGCACATACGCCTTTGAAGAGAGGATGGGCGCGGATCAAAGTGGTTCAAGAGTATCAACAGGAAGCGGCTTATTGGGCCAGAAGCGTCTTGCGGGCTTGAGAGCCACATCTTCCATGGTGAGCCAGCGATAGCCGGATGCTACCTCTCGGATTTAGAGGAAGTCGAAGAGTTAGGCAGTGCGTGGAATGATCACGCATTCTCCTCTGATGAGGATAGGGATGACCTTTATAGGCACACTAAATTTGTACTAGATTGGTGTTGGCAATCGGGTGGTAGACCTTAGCCATGTCATGCGACACCCGTTTGATTTTTCCCTTTTCTTTAAATTAAACCCATGGTCATTACATATTCATTAAGACCCTTTGATTAAACTTGTATTTTCTGTTCCTTTAGACTCTATGCATGATCGTTTATGTTTTATGCTATATGATTAAATTACTTTATTTTGATCATTCTGAGTTCATTGCAAGCACTTATTATCTTGCATAGCAAATCCCACGATCACTATTCAGATAACCCGATTTTGTGTTTGCATGTGTTATATTACTCATTGTGGAAGAATGTATGGTTGGGTTGAGTCATCTTGGTGTGTACCAACGTGGAGTGAAAATTCTTTATTCCATAAAGTGTTGTTTGAGATTTTGCAAAGCTATATTATACGGCGGCTTATTTTAGGTTCATACCTAGTGGGTAGTTTCATTCTAAATCTTGCTGAGATGTGAGATCTGAGGTGAAGTGTGATGAATACACATTTTGAGTGATAATTATAAGAATCGGAACACATTTAAAACCCTGATGTACTCACATTTGGCATAAGAGCAGTACTTCTAATCTCTTATGTTTTAAGACTTGTGCGAGTCTTTTAGGTTTAAGCGTAAGTGCACGAGGATGTAGCTCGGGAAGCTAATATGAAGCAATGTAGATGTGGGTGAGCAATTGACGAGAGTCTGGGGAACCCAGTGGCGCAAGGAAAGCAGGACAAGTCTGCGGTAGGACTTAAGTCCTACGGTGGGAACTATTTGAAAAAGCGCGATGGACAGGATCACCTGCCGGTAGCTGCTGGAAGAAAGTAGCGATGAGCAGCTCCTGCAGGTAGAACTTTAAATCCTGCGGTGGACTTTATGAAACTTGCGGGAATTGTTCAGAATTCCTCCATGCGGGATCGCTCTAGAAACAAGGCAAAATGGGAGGATCACTTTGGGAAGGGACTATAAAGGGAGGATACAAGTATTTTGGGGATGCTTTTCTCTGCGGAAGTTTTTTGGCCATGCTTTTAGTTCTTCAATTCTAGGGTTTTAAGTAATAATGGTTTCTCATCTTCTAGTAGTAGTACTTTGTAGATCCAAGTTTCAGTTCCTTTCTTTTAGAAGTTTGGATTAGAGTTTGCAATCTTTAGCCTGAATATTTGTTCTTTAAATCTTCGTATTATATATTCCTCGTTCGATTTTGCAAGTTAACTTTGATTTTCTTCAAGATCCTGTTTTATGATTAATTGTTCTTCAACTGTCATTCATATAAATTCCCCCATGGAGTTCTAAACCCCCTCTGTGCTGGGGATCATGCGAAACTCACCTAGATCAGGTAAAATCCCTCGATTCCTGCAGTGATTTTAAGCGGATTGTGTAATATTGATCACTTGTGTAGAAAGGTTTAAACCATTAGTTGCGGCCAATTCTTGACAGCGTGTGCGAGATATTCAAATTACTGCGTTGGCGCGATCATAATGCCAATGGGGGTTCGTTTTATTGAGAACAAAAGTATTTTAGTATTACTCTTAGATCATCTCACATTTTCAAAAGCATTTAAGATAAATCCTCAGCGAAGACCATTTTATATTAGTTTCCTAGATGAGTTTATAAAATAAAATTAGGATTTACATTCAGTAGAGTGGAACCACAAAATCCAGTAATTTATCTTTTCTATTTAAAACATTCAAACCAATCAACCATTCAATCCAAACAACACAACACTACGAGTTTTTATTAAATCATACTTTTAGTGGAGAATAGCTCCTATTGATCAACCGAATCTCGGACCACTCCACAGCATGGAGATGACACAATGGATTCCCACGGTATTCTGATGCTAGGCGGTATTTATAATTCCCTCGCAGGAATAGAATTAGACACCCACTAATCGGGGCGAAGCTTGATGCGCACATACGAGATCCCACAGCTTAGACACACAGATGGCATTGATTGGTTGAAACAAATGGAGTTAGGGGGCGGGGTGTCATCACCAGATCCTGGCAAAATCACACCCTTCATCTCAGTCTTAGGCGGTCGAGTCACCTTGACAAATTGGCCGGGGCTCTGGGGTACGACATGGATAGTCGGCCCGAGTGTCCGAGCGAGGTATAAATGAAATGAGCCTCTGCCCGATGAAATATCAGACCTTTGGTAAAAGGTGGTTCGGTATACGGCCTGATCGGGATCGAATGACACATTCAAATGGATGAGAGTGGGAGGCGCTCTAGACTGATGCTTAGGCCCCCTTTACAGGCAAGCAGAAATAGCGTGGCTAATTTGTTCCCGGTGAAATACAACGCATTATCCTTATCGTCAGTGCCAGGTAGATCGGCCGGACCGTCCGGCATTTCCCGAAATTGATACCGCCGAGGGTCGACGGTAAGACCTCGGCTCCTCCATGGACAAGAAAAGCGGGTTGCTTGCATGAAAGGCGCATCAGCTAGGCCTGCCTACGCCCGGCTAACTAGTGAAGTCTCTTTGCTGACCTCTGCCGTCTGACCAGAGGCAGCAGCAAAGAAATTCGATTTACATGCCTGATACAGCTGGTAAAGAGTAAGAACACACATAAACCTACGGACACAGGAAAACCCCTAGTTCTAGTGTGTCCTAAAAAGCACCCTCCTACGATCCACATTTGCAGGAAGCGTGCGATAAGCTGGGAATCCTAGCATACGAAACAAAAAGCAAGGCGTACTGGAAGATAAGGAAAGCAGCGCTTGGAAAAATGGATTCCCCTGAAAACCTGCATTTGCGGAGTATCGCAAAAGCCCTTTGGCGGAAGGAAAACAAAGAAAATGGAGTAACCTGATAAGACGATTAAAATCCAGTGCATTTATATGGATATACAGCATCTGCGGCGCATTAAATGTCTGTGACTTATCGCCCTCAAAGAAAGATTTGAATCCAGGCGATGCTTCACTTACTAAGGCATAATAAGCGAGTGTGGGCTAGCCTTGTGGGCCAGGTTTGTGGGCCCCCAAGTTGGGGCCATTGTGCCTCTTCCAATGGATAGGCTTAGGTCGAACAACCAAGCTTCCAATCAGGAATCATAAGGGTCGATCCATTCTAGAACTCATTAAACGCCACAACCTTTAACCTAAGGAGTTAGTCCACGTTGCTAACCGGTTAGCCGAACACAAGAAAAATAATGTGAGCAAAAACGCAAAAGTTCCACGAAACACAATTTCATTAATTACACCAAAAGGCGTTCATAATTACACTACAAAGCTTACAACCAAGCGATCATACTTCATGATTACACATAACCCGACGGGGCAGAAAGGAATGAAAATAAAGCTGAAAGAGGAAAGTGGAAAGAAAGAAAAAAGAAAAAGAAGAAGTAGAAAGGAGGTTCTAAGGAAGATATGAAGAAAGAAAAAAAGCCTCGGCCATGGATGGCCTTTTTTTTTGCCAATAAGGTTACAACGCCTTTCAACGATGCCAAAGCGAAGGGGCATACAAGGGGGCTTATCGCTGAACATGGATGTATAAAATTTCATTGAAGGGATAGATAAGGGGGCATATAAGGCTAGAAAATGTCCCTCCAAAAGCAAATTAGCGAGCTCTAGCATATTCCTTGTAGCCTCTGGCCAGGCCCCTCTCAGCATCACACTCTGACCCGGCCTTGATCGAAAAATATGAGTCTTTTAAACGGCGCTAGGCGATCTAACTTGTACTCATTACTAAAAACTCGGGCAAGCCCATTAGCCTGAAAGAGTCCATTACCTGCGACTTTTTATAGGGGTTTCGAACACCATGGCCAAGATTAAATGTACTACCAAAAATAGAAAACCCCCCGGTAACACGAGCGTTGGAAAACACAAGCATTAATGATCCCCATTCCCAATGACAAGATGTCAAGAATCACAGTGTTTTCTAACACGGGAAGGTCCAGTCTCACTGGCCCAGCAGGAAAAGGGGGCATTATGGGTACCGCCTGACCTTTATTGACACCCCCTATTCAAAAAGCCTAGTCGGATCAAAGCCCACAGGCTAAGCCCAAGCTTTAGGCCCAAGCACCCTTGCTTACAAGCCTGACTCGGGATTCATTGTCCAAACGCATCCTCTCTGGCGTTGCCGTCTAAGAAGATGGCGGCCCGATAATTTCCGGCCCGATCGATCTCTTGCGGTTAGAAACGCGCATCACTCCCACGAATCACACACGTAACCACCCTTAGGATGATCAAGCGATTCTTAAGGCGGAAGATTCGGATGATTCAGTAATCCAAAAGGAAGAACAAGTCATGACGCACAAATGAAGCGCCCCTCCTTCCATTTTGCAAACAGATCACCCACTTTCCATAAAAAGTGGATCATCCTCATCGCCGTAAATAGGGAGGAATCGAAGCAGAATAACCTCTCACCAAAGACACTACTAAAAAAAACACTCATTTACTCTCCTTATCTCTCGTCGGCAAGCATCGGAGCGGCTGACATACACCACCCACTTTATTCCTTGTTTATTTGCGAGTCATTACCACGGAGTTAATGCCAGAGGATCGGCGACTCTCAGAATCCATGAGACAATAGTGCCACCATTGTCTTGTTCGTCTAGGGCCCCAAATGTGGGTTGAAAGGTTAAAGGTGAAGGTGAAGGTGGAGGTGGAGATGGAGGAGGAGAGAGAAAGAAGAGAGAGGGGGGATATTTTTCTAGAAAATAAAAATTCTAGGAGTCGATTAGATATTCACAAGTAGCGAGAGGATAGAATTAGGATCGAATTGATTTTTAAAATAAAAATTATAAAGGGACCAATTAGATAATGACATATGGCCAGAAGCCATGTAGAATTATTTTAACTATGTAGGTCACGGTGCCTCGAACTATTAAGATATGAGACCCTCTAAACCTAGGATTATTTCTAGTTAATCAATATGTGAGACTAATTAAAGAAGGTCGGCCAAACTATGAATTATTTATGTCAATTACCCCTATAAAAAAATTATTCGTTATTTAAATCTAATAAAAATTCATTTTATTTTAAAATCAATTAAATAAAATTTAAATTTTATTTTTAAAAATATAAACCAAATTATTAAATTTATCTTAATTTTTTAAATAAATTATTTTTAAAAAATTCATTTAATTTTTTAAATACTTACTAAATGAAAAATTAAATGGATGGAGTTGAAATATTTTAATATTATTTGAATTTTATCATTCAAACTCACATCAGCTAATTTTTCATTTAGTAGATTTAAAAATTAAATTGGTTAAAATAATTGTTAAAATTCTGAATAATTTATTATATTTAAAATTTTAATTTTTGTATTTAGTGAATTTTAAAGTAAAATAAATTTTAATTTTTGTTTTTAGTCAGATCAAAGTAACGAATAATTTATTTATATTTAAAAAATTAAATTTTGAATTTCTGTTTAGTAGATTTTTTAAACTACTGATAAAATTCTAATAAAAAGTGCGAGTCTTAGTTAAATTTGTGGGTGTAGGTTAGGCTTGAAACGGATGCTAAGGGTAGGTGGGTGGGATTCATCCAGCGGAGTAGGGGGGGAGAGAAAGAGGGGAAGAGCGGAGGGAGAGAGAGAGAGAGAGGAAAGAGGAGAAGGAGATAAGAGGAGAGGAGGAAGAGGATGAGAAGTGGGTCCTACGTGCCACGAAATGGATATCGCGTCGGTAACCCAATGAATCATTTTAACACGTTTGACCGGCTAGCGGTTTAGTCATGACATAAGGCTGCTTAGGTTACAAGGTAAACTCTAATTGGCCTCTTTAGATTGAAAAAAGTTTCGGTGTAAAGTGGGATATCGGTCTGATACTGTGGGTTTTTGCACCTTTTCCTATTATTTTTCCAGCAATCTCACACTTTGGCTACATATATTACATATATATAACCTTTTGAGTCTAAAAGGAATTTTCTATCATGACAAAGCATAACGAAACATTGTCATGATTATATCATCTGGGGATCAAAAGCAATATTCATTGTTTTATATATTAGCTAAATTCATCAATGGTCACATATATCAATATACTTAAAAACAACATAGATCAAGCATGAATGGCACTTTAGCATGGAACTTTCATGCAATGTGATCTATACGTGCCTATTTCCAACCGGTCCTATCATATTCTTTTATGAGATCAAACATTACAAGTCAAAGTGAAAATAAACTAAATACTTTATTTTTTTGCATAAATGTATATAAACATATAAATAAGGTCGAAAAACAACAACAATAAACACAAGCTCACTAAAATGACATATCGTCTAACTATACTTGACACCCGGCCACAAGCAGTGTGCTTATGGAGACCTTAGGTGTAGTCCATAGTAAAGCGAATCCGCAATCATGGGTTTGTGCCAATATGTCCTATAAAACTTGACCACTCTGAACTCTTTCTTTAACAGCTTAAAACTTGATGTCGATATGCTTTAACGTGAGGGAGCTCTTTGTGTTGGAATGCATATTTATTGTTATTGTCACAATATGTCAAAATTTCCTAACCATATTCCATGATGGGATGCCTCAAAACATGTGTTAGCCCAAGGGTATATCTAATTGAGATTTTGATGATAACAAACTAAGGTTAATGGTTACTAGTGGTTAAATTGAGTTGAGTGATATGTTTAAATTGATCAAAAATCAAATGAAGATATTTCAATCTTAAGATGATAATGATGTATTTGATGGCTTACTTAAGAAATGAAGTTCCTCAAATCGAAGAGCCAATGGCTAAAATCAAAATGACAAGTAACAAGACTCGAAGCTCAAGCATCAAGTAGAGGAATTTTGTAAAAGCAATAATCTATATGAATAAATGCATTTAGTGTACTTTAAAGGTGTATAAATCTTTTTTATACATACTCTTCATAACTAGGTTTTTATATAAATTGAATATCCTTTAAAAATCTAAAGTTCAAGCATAAAACCTTAGGCTTTATAATCTTAAATGTGTATTAAATCACATAAAGGTTTAGAAGTGTTTTAAATAAAAAAATTAAAAAAAACACATGAGTTTGAGCATTTAAAGTTAACCGATTGGGCTCACGTAGGTTGTAGTCCATCGGGTTAGATCGGTCAGTGGAGTTAGTATAAACAGTTGGACCAATCTACGAATGTCATACCAAATAGACGTTGATAGTTAAGCGTCTCTTGATTGAAGCGATCGGCTGATTTGACTAGATGAGTTTGTGAGAGCTACGACCATTTGGATCCAATAGCATATGTCTGGACCTAGTTGAGTGAAGCAGTCCTATCTATTGGGAATCAGATGAGTTAGAAACTCGACTGTTGTATGATGGCTAAATACAAGATCTAAAGAGAGAAAGCAGTCGATTGAAATTGCGGCCTATTCAAACGACTATAAAACGGTAACATGCAGTGCACTTAATGAAACAGTCGACCGGTTCAGCTTTTGGTCAAGTTCAACGACTATAAAACGGTAACCTCTGATTACCTCGACTAGTTTTTAAAGGCAGGTGGACGGTTGGCAAATTTTGTTGTCGAGTTCCCACTCCTCAAATAGAGTGTTGAGGATCGATACAATGACGTGAAACTTATTGCATTTATTCTTTCAACCATCATTTCTCTTGTTAATCAATTCTCAATCTAAGATTCTTGGTGCATTCATCTCACTTGCATATTCTAGAGTTCACCTCTAATTTCATCCTAGCTTGAGTTGTATTTATTCAATCTTGAGAGCTAGAGAGAGTGTCTCATTATGCTTAAGTGTGAAAACTTTAAGTGTGTATAGCTTGAAGGATTTGTGAAATGCCCATTGGAGCCAAAATCCAAGTGTAAAAGAAAGAAGCTAGAGTTGGAGCTTGAAACTAGTGGAACCCTCATCAGTTGAAGGTCGAGGAGAAGTGGACGTAGGTAAGGGTGTGTCGAACCACTATAAATTCAAGTTTGCACTTTTTATCCTTATCTCTTTATTTATTTACTTTTTTTGAATTAAGTTGAAAATTTATTATTGATTTTGCAAAAGTTTTTGAGAAAACCAATTCACCCCCCTCTTTGTTAGATTTCTAAGTCATATTCAACTTTTAACATGCTAGAAACTTTGCTTCCATGGTGGAAGAAGCTACAAGTGTGCCTTAGTACTTCTCAGAAATAAGCTCCTCAGCGACATATAGATATAGCACAGTGGATATATGGTATCTTGGCATCCAGCATGTCAGGAATCAAAATACCCTATCATCTCTAACCAATGGGATCTCTAGATATGCAGGCATAATCCTTAGTTTTTATAAGTACTCGCATAACTCTTTTAAGCGATTTCGATTATCCATCACAGGTTGCTCAAATATATGACAATCAACAATGTATGCTATATCGGATGTATACAAACTTGAGCATACATTAGACTTCCACATTCTAACTGCACTTAAGGAGTCCCCTTCATTGCATGAATTTCCAAATCACCTTTAGGGCATTGACTAAGACTGAATTTGTCTCTTTTAGTGACAGGGATGTCAATTAGTTTACAACTTTACGTACAGTCTTACCCCAAAGTACCTTACTCGATATAGTCCTTTTGTGATTATCCAAGAATACCTTGGGAGCGATCTCGGTGTATCTTAATCCTTAATACAAAAATGGCGTCACCAAAATCTACCATTTTAAAATTATTTGATAGAAATCTCTTAGTTTCATGCAATAAGCCTATACCATTAGTGGCAAGCAGTATGTCATCAACATACAAAACCAGGAAGATGTGCTTACTCCCACTGAACTTGTGGTATACACATTCATCCACCATATTTATCTCGAAAGCCGATAGGACTATCCTTGATGAAATTTGTAGTACCAACGACGGAAAGCTTGTTTAAGTCCATATATGAATTTCTTTGGTTGCAAACCATTTTCTTTGGGTCTCAGACACCAAAGTTTTGGTTGCCTTAAATATAAATTGTTTGTCGATGTTACCATTGAGAAGCGTTGTCTTTACGTCCATATGATGTAACTCAAGATCCAAATCGCAACAAATGCCATTCTGATTATAAGTGCAGTGCTCATTAAAATTGAAGAAGTCTCTTTATTATCGATATCTTCCTTTTGAAGCCATAGCGATAAGATGTGTACCTTATATCTTTCATCACATTTGAATAAGTAGGTGTATTTTGTGATGTGTATATAAAATTATGTAGAAAAATATAAAAAGAGCACCTATTCTGCGCAAGTACACCCTTATCAAGTAATACAGTGTAAGAGATGTACAAAGATCGATCCTCACGGAAAATGGGATGCTAAGTACCAAAATTTTAATACCTCTCTAATTGAAAGGTCGAGAGATGGTTTAAGCAATGATTAAGCTAGAGTTCTTGAAATCTAAATCTAACTAATTCAAAGCTATTAGTAACTAAGGGATGCACAAGAGAATTTGATGAAATCCTAAATTATTTGGTGCAAATGAAATTCCTCCTATATCTAAGTCAAAATTTCATTCTATTGTCTCTTGAAAAAGCTTCCAAGGTGACTCTTACCTAATTTAATTATAAGCCTCTCTTGAGGTCAGATAACCTACCAACTAACACTAGGTCTTTTGCTTCTCAACTCAACCCCAAGCATTATAGATGCTTTAAGACCTAAGAATCTCACACGCCTCCTAATTACCGATGATTTCTACACCACCTAGCTAATTAGGATTGATTCTTTATGTCACAATTCTACTCCCTCTTGAGATCTAAGTAAAAAGACACTCACCATATTGAGATTAGCTAGAAATCAATATGTAAATAATAATCAAAGCATGAATCAATAGATAGACAATCACATAGAACAATAGAAAAGGAAAGAAATCCAACTTTTGAAATTATAGATCCATGTCAATCTGACTAAAACCCTAGTCTAAGTTTAAAACACTTATTAGAGTTTGATACATCATAAACTTAGAGGATAAAACATGAGAAAAGAGAAACAAAACTCTAATGATCTGGATATAAATCTTGATTCATGAAATCTCATGATCTTCTCCCAAATCTTCAATAATGTACCTAAACCTCCTCCTTACCCCAAAGTGTGGACAGTCTTCCTTTCTCCGAGCCTTAGCGCCCCTTTGTTTCCTAGGGCTCGAGCTTTAAACCCTCAATTACGGGCTCTAAATGGGCTGAAAATCACCCAAACCAACCCCCGAACTTCATGACATCATTTGGCAAACGTCATGATGCCTGATGCTCTGCTTCCACACTCCGCAGCGCATATCGTCGCAGCCTCCCTTTGTTTTCACCAACTTCGTAAGGTCATAACTTTGTCATCCAAACTTCGAATTTGGTGTTCTTGGTATTGTTGGAAAGATCTTGAAGTGTAGAATCTTATATGGTCCAGGAAAATACTTTAGAAATGATTAAAGATTGAATGTACAAAATTCTCCGAATGGTCACTTTTTAGCTCTCTTCTCTTCTTCTTTCAACTACCAAGAGCCTATAACTTGATCATTCAAGTCCAAAATGGAGGAATATGTATCTTGTGCTACATGAGAAGTCTCCTATCCATCCATATCAATATTAAAATACTGATCATCAGGTAGCTTAAAACATCAAAAAACACGTACGCGCTGCAAGTGTAGTTTTTTATTTTCGGGGCTTTAACCTTTGTTTTTGCTCCATATTGGCTCGCGGTTGACCTAATCACAAATTGAACATTTGAGCATTAGATCCTTTATTTATATAATAAAACTACTAAAAATATAAGTAAACATAGGAATAAAATGAGTATAAAGTATACTCATCAAAATCCCTCTTGATTTTAAATATCCATTTGCAACCAATGGGTTTCGCACCTTCAAGTAATGGGACAAGATCCCAAACATCATTGTCTTGCATGGACTTGTACTCCTCATTCATGGCATTAATCCACTTGAGAATCGGGAGTTAGATGGTCAATGGTCAATGGATCATCTTCCATCATATTGATTTCATACTTATTCTCTTGGAGAAAAACTACATAATCATCTTAAATATCCTTTCTCCTTTCTCTTGTGGATCTCCTTAGTGGCATTTATTCTTGAGGTTGTTGGAGCTTGTTCTTCGCCAATGATATCCTCATTTTGAATGAGGATTTTCTCATTTTCAGATGGGAATCAAATCAACATTGTCTTGTTTCGAATTCTGGGTTCTTGATCGACATGGAATAGGAACCCAAATGGATAGTCAATAGTAATAAAAAGGAGTCGAAAAAGACTCTTTTTATTTTCAAAGACAATGTCTCTAACCTGACGCTTCTCTCTAAACTCAACATCCCCAAAGAATGTTGTACGCGCCTCAAAAACAAGCTTTGACTGTGGGATCATAAAATTTGTAACCTCAGATTCTTTCAAAGTATCTCTATAAAGTAGCACATTGAAGGTTCTATAGTGTCCAATTTATCTTTCATTTAGTCTATAAGGCCTTGTCTAAACTAGATATCCCTTAAATGTAAAAATGCTTTAATCAGCTTTTCATGTCCAAAGCTCATAAAGGGTTTGTCGAATTTAAAAGTTGTGACAACAGCCATAAGTTCTATTGCCAAACTAATTGCATGGTGATAAGAGGTGTATGGGATACAATCGAACTACACACCCATGAGCCAAGCATACGCCTGTGAACAAGAAACACAATGGCAAGAAGAGTATCGCCCCACAAAGAGTCGGGTTACGGCAATCAGAATTATAATACCCACTTTATCCAAGTATGTAAATAGTGAGATGGAATCTTACTAAACTAAGCATAAAAATTCGAGAACTATTCTAAAATCAAATCAAACAATGAGCAACTATATGAAGATAAGGGAACCTAGGGGTTTGGGTTTCATTTGACAATTTCCTATGAAATCTTCCAAGTTAAAAGCTCACAATGGTCGTTCATTTATCAAAGACAGATTTCACAATGAATGAGCCATTCTTTCTCAAGTAATAGCTAGCTAACCCAAGAAAAGGTTTTTTTTTACTGCATTTCTACCTTAAACCATCATAACTCGGGTTTTATTAAGCACAAGAAATCAATAATATCACATACACTCCACAAAATCTCTATCTTGTGTGAGAGCATTGTGCTTTATACATGATATAACCTAATATTCTCTTCTCAGACTCATTAGGTCATTCAACATGCCAAAGGTGATCAATCAAAGGCAAATAGTTAAAATCATATAAAACACTTAATAAGCATAACCAAACATCAAGATATTACAACCAAGAAAAACATTTACATAGTTCAATGTCAAACTATTCCCCAAAACCCTAGATAGAAAGTCTAGAACAACATGATAGGGATTACAATGGACAAAAATGAGAAAAACATGAAGAAAAAGAGAAGAATAACACTAAAACTTCATGTCCATTGTCAAGCCCCTCTCTCCTCCGATATTTCTCCTCCCACCGCCTCGCTTTAATCATCCTTTTATATCCCCCAAAATTCAAGCAAGGTTGGGCTTCAAAAAAGTCATTAGGTCATATCTCACACTGCAACGTGGAGGCCATCACACTACAACGTGGAGGCCATCAAGCTACATCATGGAGGCCATCACACCATAGTGTGACAATCATCACACTACCGCAGGATAATCCTCACGTTATAAAGACGGTGGATTTCTATGGCCTTGGCTGCAAACCTTGCAATATAATAGAGATAACCTCCTTTCTTTCTCTCAAAACAAGCCCACTCGGATTCTTAATTTTATGAATTATGGCTCTTTGGAAAGCTCTCCGAGTATAGATTGTGCTCAATTTTCTGAATTCACTGAATGATCTTTACTTTTGCACAAATTTGTGTTGTTTTCACCGTTTATTGACCTAAACACAAAATTGGGTAAAGAGAGCGATTAGGGGTTTATCTAAACCATAACAACTCAAAAACTCACCAAAACAAGGAGGTAAAAGTGAGTATAAAAGATACTTGGTCACACTCTCAACTAAACTTATTATTCCGCTAAAAGGGACTTGACACCACATGAGCACCTAATAATCTCACAATTAAACTAACAAAATGACAATGAGTTACCAATCCAAACAGCAATGAGATTGGCAATACTGTGCTAAATTCTTCCAAAACACAATAGCCAACAAGGGATCCCAATATTTTTACACTCTGTGCTGACAAGGCAAAGAAAGCACGTGGCGATCAAGAAAATGTTATCCCATGCCTCATATTACTCTCTTCCTATAGTGTTCTAGTTGAACGAGGTGAAATGATCTCAAGGGTATACAGAAGTCTCAAAACATTCTTCAACCAAAATCAACTCACCCACTTAAAAAGAAATTAACCAAAACAGGTTGAGAACGCACCTTTTATTTCACAAAATAGGAAAACAGTAGGAAGCAATGCTAAAGGGTTCTAGGAGGGTGTCCATGTAATGGATCCATCGGGTGACTCCCCTCACCACCGTTAAGGGCATAAGGCATTCAGTTCCCCTCGAACATCCCCCCGAACACTCAACTAGAAACCCTAGCACCTACTTGCAAGTAAACTCACTTATTTGTTTTTATTGTTTCTTTTTCTCTCTTTGTTTTTTTTTTCTTTTTCTTTTGCTTGGTTGGGGCACATTAGCAATCCTCTTTATTAAGGTGTCCCACCACCATAAAGGTTAGCGTATTTGGCCAGTAATTGAATTCCAAAAAAGATATTTTATCATGTATACATAAGAGAACAAGGTGTGTGGAAGTTTCTATACGAAATGTGTTGTTCACAAGGGAACTCTTTAAGTCCAAATTCTTCCATAACTGCGAAGCACTTTAATCAGAGTGTCTTAAAAATACCTTAACAATTTCAAACATGTTTAGTGTGGTATAAAATAAAGTAAATGAAATTTCCGTAATTTAAATCTTAAGAAATAAAAAAATATACAACTCCGACTTTATGAGCCAAATAAATTTGGTAAAAATGTCAAATGGGGACCTAAGGGTCATAAATGAAGAATGTAATTGCCAAAATGTAAATGAAGTGAAATGAAATGAAAATGAAAGTGAAATGAAGTGTTAAAATGGAAAAAATGAGAATAATGAGAAATGGGAATTAGTGTGTAGGACAAACAAGGCCTTATGAAGGATTTTGACTTAAGACCAAATTTGGTCTTGTAAAAGGGCATAACTCTCATTTGTGCATTTTGGTTCGAGAGAAAGAGACACATTGAGAGAGAAGAAGGAGAAGCCATTACAGATTTCTTCTCCATGTAAACAAGAGATGAAGGATCAGCAAGGAGGAAGAAGAAAGAAAAAGAAGAAGAGCTTAAAGAAGGTAAGGCACCAACCAACCTCTTTTTTTTTTTTGCGGTTTGGATTTGGGGAAAAACCTTAACCTTATGTAAAGGTGATTTTGATTGGTCAGAGATCAGTTTTTGGGTCGGGGTATTGGTTTGAATTGGTTTTGAGGAATGTTTGTAAAAAGGAAAATGTTGGGTTTTCAAAGGAGTTGTTGTCAAAAATTTATCAAAACCCCAATTCTTGTTTTGGCTATAGGTTAAGTTATAATCATCCAAATGAATTTATTTCAATTGATAAAGAACCATAAGAGCTAGAGCTACAAATTTATAGAAGGGACTAGGAGAAAATTGTAGCTCTAAGGCTCCCGAATATGTGCTTAAAGGTGAGTTCGTACTACGAGTATGCCTGCTTTGGGTGTAGTTATGGTGTTTTGGCCATGTTAGAGCCACCCATCCAAATTGAGTAATTCAAAATTCTGGGTAAACTAAACTTTTAGGGTAATAATTTACCTGAAGAGAGGGTATGTAAATTGTAACCCCAAAGTTCCCAAAAATCTGTCAAAGTGGAGCTATGTGCAGATTCTGTTTTGCAAATTAGAGTAGTCTAGATGTAAAATGCAATAACTTGAGTTTTGGTAATCCAAATTGATGATTCAAATTGGAGAAGAAACCTAGAACCATAGATTCAAATTAGTAGAGTTGAACTATTACCAATTTATGGAGTTAAGACCCTTGAAATCGAAAAATAAGAGAAAATCTAGTAACCGGGCATACCGAGTAAACCGCCATTAAAATTCCAGCACCTGAAGCCTGGGGTGATCCAAATGAGATGATTCCAATTCCTACTAAAAATATTTATAGAGATATAATTTTCTTTGAAGGAAGCATGAAAATATGGCCTTATGTGTCCAGAAAAATTTGCAATTGAAAGTATTTGCAAACATCAACCCTAACCAAAACTTAATGCACAACTCGATTTTTCTTTCAATGTTTCGATCGTGGGACATTTGTGATAGATTGCATTGGTGACGAGGAATCTTCACCTAAGAACTAGGGATCTCGAGGATAGAATCGAAGAGCCACAACCTTTGAGTTTGTTCTCAAACTCTATCTCTATTTCTAAAATATTCAATAATTACGAAATGATTTGAATTTTTGGAAATGATTGACAAGAAAGTGCATATTGAATGTGTTTGAAATGATTTGTTTTAAGTGATTTGAGACAATTGTCAGGAATGAATTCCAGATGAAAGTGAAATGTTCATATTTGCATACAAAATGTATATATATACTATTGTAAATCAGGACAATGATTTTAATGCCCTTAAAAGAATGTTAACCTTTATAATTTGAGTTAAGGGTAAATCGTACTAAAGAAGAGTCGAACAAACGTATTCATTATGGCATACCGATTCAGAGCCCAAATGGGACAAGACGAAGGTACACCAACCAAGACATATTTATATATATATATACACACACACACACATACCGACCGCGTAGCCTCTGAGTACAGACTCGTGTTTATGATTTGCATCCAAGACCAAAACATAGTGTTAAATTCGATAAGGGCAAAGGATAATGAGATTGAAAAGTGCACGATTCAGGCCGACCGATAATTTTTTTCCGCCTATGAAAATGCATAAATGAAGATGACCAATGAATTGTAATCGATTTATCAATAAATATAGATATGTATCAGAGATCGCATCGTCATCGATAATTGTACAAAAGCATTGTTTTATAAATATTGCATGTTTCGATTTAAAATGAAATGAAAGAGAATAAACTGTGATAGAACTACTTAAGCATGAAAATGCTTACTGCGATTGTTTCTAGCACGTACGTATCGAGTGAACATGTACCAGGACAAAGACTGTAGAGATTTATAGTCAACATCAAAGCTTCATAAGTGTCGGCAAAGATTCCTAGCCATGCATTCATGAAATGGATTCACCATTTTGTATAAACTCGATTTTATTTCAGAATGTTTGATATTAAAAACTCTGATATATTTTTGTAAATGATCTGATTGAAAAGGGCATATAATGCCATATTGTACAAATGTGGGATTTATCCCAAAATGTGGGATTTATCCCAATATGATGGGCCTACCGAAAATGTTTTGATGCATATTATTATATATTCTACAGTATACAAAAAACGTATTTGTATTCGTGGACGGTAGGCCGACTACATATTATTTTGCATCGAGCTATAATTAGATTGTTAAAAGAAAGGGTGTTATATTAATCCTAGATCATGCAAACATAATGGTATCCCGATAATCGTCAAAATTCTCAAAATTAAGTATCAACTCAAAGCATTCTCTTACACTTAATACTAGCACCAATCGACTCACTAGATTCTACACTTATCATCGGCACCAATCGTATCTACTCAGACTCAACAAAAACACGCATTAAGAAATAATAAGAATTCACTACATGTACGGCGACATTAATACACTATTTAGATCCTAAAAGTGATTTTAACACAGACATGCTATAAACACCATCAACACCTCCCCCAAACTTAGAACCAAAATGGTCCCCAATGAATAAAGCATGGAATATAAGGGGCAAGAGGATTCCCGGCGATGATCAAGTTCGATCATCATCTCTCGGCTACTCGGGAAATAAACAACCTGGCTCCCAGGTGGCACTGGAATATCTCCTAAATGGATGAACTCCGCCGTGGGTGCCATGGATGGATGAGAAATGAGAGATCGCATTGTTACGTTTAGCTTTCAACAACATTTTGGCTCAACACGCTCTATCTTTATATTACTTGAGCAAACACGCTCTTTTGCCAAGTTGTTTGCTCTAGAAAGAGAGCATTGATTTTATCCATGATCCTGCTGAGCTGAAACATAGTAGCCCATCTTCTTCCCTCATCTTCTGCGCCTTCGTAATCCGACAGTCATGTCAGGTGCTATTAAGATTTGTCGATCCTTGTGTGGCTCACCTTTCCTAACAATTATCCCTATGAGTGACTCAATTTTTTCTTCCAAAGGGGTAAATAGGACTTCGGTTTTTTTAAATAATTAAAAAATAAGGGTTGTGTAACACCCCAAATTATACCTTGACAGTTTTATAATATGTTGAGAGTGTAATACAAGTTAAAAGTTAATGTTTTTGGGAATAATAATGCTAAAAATAAAATAAGCAAAACCAGGAATTAATCTAAGGCTCAGGGGTAAAGGGTAAATTAGTAATTTACCAACTAAGGACCCAAATATCATAAGATCATAAGACTATATGCCCAATTAGAAAATGTGAGAAAAGAATGTGTAGATGAAAGGGAATAGGAGGACAAATGTGCAAAAATGGGTAATAAATCACAAAAAGCCATATCAAACATGGCCTCACTATAAGTGGATAAGACCACATTTGGTCTCGCACTGGGCACTGGTCTCCATTCGAGCTAGCTCACATTTAAGAGAGAAAAAGAGAGAAGAAGGTTAAGAAGAAGGTGTTAAGAAGAAGGAGAAGAAGAGGAAGAAGAAGGAGAAGCCTTTAAGGTATGGATACTAGCTTGAATCTCATGCTTCATGTAAGGATCTGTGATGGATAATCGATGAAACTGTATTTAGGTTCGGTTTTTACTATTTGTCAAGTTAGAATTCTCCACCTCCAACAATGAAATTGATCGGGTTTAGTCACGTGGGGTTGCTCAAGTCAGTTATATGGTTGTTTGGTTTGGTCACAGGGTCCTCAATGGAGGAATATTTGTATAGATAAAATGTTTGGTTTTGTAGATGTCATTCGTTTTTTAAACCCATGTTTTTGTATTGGCCATCACTCATCCAAATTGAAAGATTCCAAATTTTGGTAAACTAGCCTCTGTGGAGAACAAATCTCTCGAAATAGGTGTATGCAAATTGACCCTACTGCACCTCGAAATTTGTCAAAGGGGAGCTAGGTTGCATGACATAGCTAGTTATATTTTGGTTATGTTATGACATTAGAGTGGTCTTGGTTGTTTAGGCCATAAGTTAAGTTTCACTCATCCAATTTGAGTGACTCAAAATTCTGAGTAAATTATACTTCTGGGGAGAAACAAATTAAATGTGTATGCAAATTTGGATCCTATCGCACTCCGTGAATTACAAAGGGAAGCTTAGGCTGTGACATACCGGGTTCTGCTGGGTTATGTTTTGACATTAGAGTGGTCCTGGTTGTTTAGGCCATAAGTTGAGTTTCACTCATCCAATTTGAATGATTCAAAATTCTGGGTAAACTAAACTTTTAGGATAACAAATCTCCTTGAAATAGGTGTCTTCAAATTCCGGACCCCACGACCTAAAAAAAAATTGTCTAAAAGGGAGCTCATTTGTAAGAAATATTCGATAAAGATAGAAATACATGAAAATGCAAAGATATATAAATGATCGTAAATATCTCATATGATTACCGATAACAATAGTTAATCGAGGATATGAGAAGTGTAACAAAATGAAATAAAAATGGATCATTCGCTAAACCTAGTAGAGATAGATAAAGCCCATTAGGATAAAGTCCCAATATACCGATCGCCTGGCTTTGTTATAACATTAAGACTCTTCTCGGGTCCTTATAGAGGTCATTGTCTTGTACAATGATAACAACACCTTCGAGTCCTTATAGTTTCCCGTATCCACTTCTAAGGTATATGCAGGCATGAAACATAAAAACAAATGACAAGAATATGCAAATGATTTGAATATGATAAATGCCATGATATGAAATGATATGAGAAGCATAATATCATTTGGTGTGGATGACGGGCATGATCGTATAAGAACAAGAAGCAAATTGTAAATGACACAAATGTATATGAACTATGATAAGAAATGAAACATGATATAATAAGTACAGATATATAAGGCATGTGTAAATGGATATGTACGGAAATATGTATAAGCATGTGTATAAGTATATGATATGTTAGATGTATATGCATATGTCTAAAGTGTGATGATCCTTATTAGGGGTCGTCCACGAGTATTATTCTCACTAAGCTATAAGGTGTTTCATCCGTGTAAGTACAGAAGAAGGAAATAGAAGTCTTGACAATCCGCATCAACAATCAAGGTCAACACAACACTAGTTGCCCAATGAGGACTTTTTGGTATATTTTATGTCTTTGTTTTGTAAACAATGTATTAGAGACAAAGCTAACACTCCCATTTATGGAGTTTGAATATATTTGTAATCATCGCGTGAATATTTCAAGTTAATGATTAATAGTATATGAATGAACAAGTTTATAGTAAAAAAACCTTTCCTAACACCGTGTCGGGTTGGGGCGTGACAAGTTAGTGTGGTAATGTATTTAGGTTTAGGCGTTTCTTGGAAAAGCAAGGTTTTAAAGTATTCTATAGAGTATAAGATTGAAAAGCATGTGTTTAGTAATGTATTGGCCTCGATGTGGATGCTCTTAGTTTTCAGAGAGATGATTCACCTCCAAATCCAACCGAAGAAGCGCTAAAGAGTGTTAACCTAACAATCGTGGATTAACCATCACCCTTCCGAATCGGTCGGCGAGAGTCACGCCCGCTGGAAATAAATTAGTTTCGTCGAGGATATCTTAGGACATGACTCTGGTATTGGAAAGATTAACGCTCCGAAAGCCCAGATAGACATGGTAAGAAGACATGAGGCTAAGGAATTCCTCGGGGACAAAACACGGAAGATTCCGACAGCGTAATTCCGTTAAAAGTTACGCAATATCGAGGAAGTCAGATGCCTCCCCATCGTGAGAGTATCATGCAGTCTCACGGTTGCAGAGCGAGGCATATGATCGCGGTTAGTGGCCGAGAAGTCCAAGGATTCCAAATCCCATGACTCGGGAGTTCTTTGTCCAAGAGTTCGTGTACAAGTCACGTTACCAAGATGGCTAGGAGTCCATGAAACAAAGCTCAATTTGAAGTAAAGGAACTTATCATACCATATGAGAAATAATTCACTATCTCAAGAAGTATGCACTGAGTCATCCTCACCAAGGCATTTCAATGTAGGCAAATTGAGGATGGATTGCACGATTCCATTAAGATATATTTGGCACCTATGACTTCTCTCCAACAGGTGAATTTCTATCAGTTGGTCCAAGCTGCAATGAAAGTAGAGAGACTTGAAACAAGAAGCAAAGAAAGATCTCAGAAGAAGTTTTCTAGAGGAGCTTCGTCCTCCTCAGGGAAAAGAGCTAGGGAGTCTCCATCTTAATCAGAATATAGTTCAAGTACAAGAGGTAGAAGACAAGGGTCCAATGTGGCACTTAGTTTAGGTAGAGGTGTTTTTTGCTGACGTGAGAACTTTAGTTCCCCTATCACATAGAAGGTATTTGGGTGTTTGCAAAGTTGATGTGAGGGTGTTTCTGTGGGGAAGCACCGATCATTTATCAGCATAGTGTCCCCGAGAGTCGTGATAAGTCCGCAAGAAAGCGGTGAGAAAATCGCACACTACCTTCAAAGAGAGACTGAGGTAGGGCTCCAGGCCTCGATTCAACATAAAGGACGAGGAGGCAATCTTTGGACAAGGATCATCCTATACCTGATAAAAGACTAAAGACGTATCATATGCTATATGTTTCTGGAGACCAGGATGTTCTGAGGTTATAGCTAGTATATTTCTTTATGATATTGGAGATGGCTGTACTGATTGATCCTGGATCCACTCATTCGTATTTATGCATTAAACATGTATTTGATAAGATACCAGTAGTGGAACAGTTAGCATATGACATGCGTGTGACCAATCCACTGGGGCACAGTGTTAACGTGAATAACGTATACAGAAATTGCCCCATTGTTATCCAAGCAAGAGAGTTTCTCGCTGATTTGATAACTTTACCATTCCAAGAGTTTGTGTAACGCCCCAAAAATACCCTAGAATTTTTATAATAATTCTATTATATATTCTGGGTATAAGTAGAACCAATCTTGGGTTTTTCTGGGAATTTGTTAAATGTTATATGATTGTATGACTAAATGTCAAATTCAAATGATATGTGATTGAGTGATAAATGCTAAATGTCAAATGATAGAACCCGGGAATTTACCCAAGTAAAAAAGGGTAAAACTGGAAATTTGTGAAAAAGAGGACCTAAGGGTCATAAGTCATAAAGAATAAATGTCTAAGTGGGATTAATGAGAGTTATAGTGCAAATAGAGGAAGTATATGGGCTATAAAGCATTTTGGGAGAAATTTAGTTCAAAAGAATGCATTTTTGGTGGCCAAACAAGGCCTTATGAGATTTGGGGAATTTAAGACCAAAAGTGGTCTAAGGAGCCCACTTGAGCAAATCCCGTTGGGGAGAAACAGAGAGTGGCAAAGGGAAGAGCTAGGGCAAAGAGAGAGATCAAGTTTTGGTGGCAATCTTTCCCATGTCTTGCTTCTAAGAGATCAAGCAACCGACAAGAGAAGATTTGAAGAGATTCAAGGTAAGAAATCAAACGCTAACTTAATCTTTTTGTGATTTTGATTTAGGGAAAAAGCCCTAACTTGGGTAAAAGGGGTTTTTATTGGTTCTAACCCACTTTTGGAGTTGTTTAAGTTGGATTCCATGGTGGGTTATGATATACTTGAGTTTAGATGGAGAAATTTTGAGTTTTGTGGATGAGGAATGGCAAAATCCGTCATTGTCGGGCGTAATCCACGCGGTGGTACCTAAGAGAAAATGTCGTAAAGGTACCGTACCTATCGCGTAGAGTGGATTTGCATCGCTTAATAATGAGTCAAGTACGGTACTCCCTTCACCAATAGAGGACTGGTACTGGTACCGATCAAAGTGGTACCAATACCGATGCTTCTAGCAACCATATTTTTGTACCCCTTGCACTGTTAAGTCTCGTATTCGTACACCGATTGTTTAGTGACCCTAATAAAGGTTTAATGGGGGTTCATATAAGAGTATACGAGAGAGAAAACGTATCGTACCTCACCGCCGAGGCGAAGCTTAGTATGATTATTTGTTTAACCATTATAGAAAAATTTGTATTTGACTTTAAAGCGGGTAAAGATCTGGCCACCTAACTCTAGGACCAAGATCGAAGAAAGAGAAACGAGAGCCGATAGCTTCGGTTAGTTCTTCAGACCTCTATTCTAATTCAAATATTGTTAGTTCTTTGTTCACTGAAATTATATTCATACAAGTGTCGCAATTTCTAAGTAAACTTGAAATGAGTATATATGGAATGAGTATACTCTTGAAATGATATCACGAAGCGCATATGGATTGCAGCGATATTTGAAATGTTTGACAAACTAAATGTGTTTGAGTGATTAATTGAATTGTAAACGAATCGATAAATTCTTCACATCTTGAATTGAATCGATATACCAAATGGCCAACATGGCGATATGCACCTATCAACATCCGTCATAAAGGTAACTCGAAATTGTCTAATGTCCCACTTGGCGAGATGCACCAATCGGAATCCATCATGATGGCGTATGGAATTTGTGAATGACCACATGTCGGGGTGCACCAATCGGCATCCATCATAATGGGAGATCGAAATTGTTAAATGTGTAAGCACATTACCCAATGACAAAAAGGACGGGATTCACCGAACGGAATCCATCATGAATGTGAATTGTATAGACAAAGTAAAGTAACAAACCTTGATGAGTGAAATTGAGATCGTAAACCAAATACATCTTTATGAGTATATGCTTAAAACTCATGAATTGAATTGTGAAGGAATTGTCGCATTGAAAATGCACATTTGTAAAGTGAAACATGAAAATGCATATTTTGATATGATAAATAGATTTGTGAAGTGAAGGTATGCAAAATGAGTAAGTATGCTGAGTATTGTTTTACATTGATCATGAATGAAGTAAAAGTATGGTTTAAATATAAAAGCATGTCTTCATTAAATCGGACTCAGACTAGAATCGATAGAACCACTCGCGCTAGAAATGCTTAGCGTAGTTTTTATCTATGCGCAGGTATCGAGTAAGCAAGAAAGAAAGCCAAGATCAAGAAGCGCAAAGTCATAGGATAGCGAGCTGTAAGCAGATATATATACCTCATCAGCACAGATATCATTTCTTTTGAACATGTGATATTTTATGAATAAAAGAGTTAATCTATGAACTATTGTTTTGTATATCATTTTGTAAAGGCATGATACGCCATTTTGTAAACGTATTGTACGAAAGTAAATGTTTATGGGCCAACCTTTTGAATCAGCTTCCGCGTAATTGAAAACTCTAAAATGAAATGACATAAATAAAATGTTTTGATAAGATAAATGAAAATGGTCGGAGTAAACCAGGCTCGGGTTCGGATCTGCCATTCTGGTCAAGCCGAGGATTCGGGTTGTGACACTTTTAAAAAATAATAAAAATAAAAAGTAAATAAAAAGAAGTAAACGAGCATCCCGAATCCACCGTGATCTACCATTCGCCTGACTGACGGGTGCCTGAATTTTGATTCCGGAACGGATCGCTGCCTAAACACCGAGCCATCGTTGGATTATGGTCAAAAGACAAGAGTATTAAGATGCTCTAACCAAATTAAGGTGATAGTATTGTGGCATTGTATCACACAAATGTCCAATGGGATCTTCACTATGCAAGCTAGGAGACTTATGAGGAAAGGTCAGGAGACGCTCGCCTTGATACTGACTCTAAGAGCAGGTTAAGTTGATGTGAAAAGATTCCATTAGTAAGGGAATTCCCCCAAATGTATTCCTCAAGAGTTATTAGGTATTCTGAGTAGCCGAGGGTGTAATTTTATCCATAGAGATTGCATTTCAGAACAACCCTATGTCTGTGGCACACATGTGATGGCTCCAACGGAGAGTCGAAGAGTTAAAGAGTCAATTACAAGAGCTTATGGATAAAGTTGACGGTATCCGACCTAGTGTTTCGCCCCTTGTGGTGCATATGTTTTATTTATGAAAAGGCGATGGTAAATTCTTAAGGATGCGTGATTATTATCGGCAAATCAATAAGGTGACAATGAAAACAAATAACCATCGCTAAGAATCAAGATCTTTTTGATCGCTTAAAGGAGAGGTGTCTTTTTCGAAGATGTAATTTCGATCGTGGCATTATTAGCTAAGAGTGAAAGATGTCGATGTGTCAAGACGCTATTTAGAACTCCACTATGGCCATTATGAGTTTTCGTAATGCCATTTTGCTGACTAATGCCCCGAAAGAATTCATGGATTTAATGAATAGGGTATTCCGACCCTATGTGGATCAATTTGTTATGGTCTTTATCGATGACATTCTAGTGTATTATAAGGATGCACAGGAACATGAACAGCATCTGAGAATAGTCATGGAGACGTTATGAGAGAAGAAGTTATATGCTAAACTCAGCAAATGTGACTTTTGGCTAAAGAATGTTTCCTTCCTATGTCATATTATGTCAGTTGAGGGTATAAGAGTGGACCCTATAAATATTGAGGTCGTTGTAAATTGGAAACTGCCTCAAAATGTAACCAAGGTGAGAAGTTTCAGGGCCTAGCAGATATTATGTAAGATTTGTGAAAGGATTCTATCATAGCTTCGTCTCACCAAATTACTCAAAGAAAGGAGAGAGTTTGAGGGATGATAAATGTTAGAAATAGTTTTGAACAGCTTGAAAGAAATGCCGGGTCGAATCACCAAAAGACGACACAAATTTACCTTCTAGAAAAGAGTATACTCCTATATAGTAATGCTTCAAGCATCGGGCTCGGGGATGTGTGTTAATGCAAGATGCGGAAAGTAAAGGGCTTATGCATCCAAGCATTTGAAGCCACATGAACAAAATGTCCCACTCATGACCTAGAGTTATCGCGTGAGTGTTTGCTTGAAAATATGGCACACTACTTATATAGGAAAATTGTAAATTTCATACGGTAATCGCAAGAGTTCATAATTTGCCGACTCAGAAGAATTAAATTCCGAGACAAACGGAGAATATGGTTAGAGTTATTCAAAGATTATGACTGTATAATAGATTACCACCCCAAAAAAGCTAATGTGGTAGCAAATGCTTTAAGCAAAAAGACAGTGGCAACAATGTCACTTCAACACAATGAATGGAGAATAGCAGATGATGGAGCTATATTAGCTCAACTAACAGCGCAACCTATTTTAAAGCAAATGATGATAAGTGCACATAAAAATGATGTAGAGTTACAGAAAAAAGTACAGACGGTCCGAGATGGTGATAAGACTGATTTTTCAGTAAAAGAACCTGGAAGTTTGTATTTCCATAACAAATTATGTGTGCCAGATGATAAAGAGTTAAAGAAAAAATTGCTATTTGAAGCTCATAATACGGTATTTACCATGCATCCTGGAGGTAATAAGATGTACCAGGATTTGAAACAACATTATTGGTGGAAAGGAATGAAAAGAGATGTAACAGAGTACGTGTTCAAGTGTTTGATGTGTCGCAAGTCGTGCTTAAGCACTAAGTTCCAATCTGTCATTAATCCCCTTCCAATTCCTCAATGGAAGTGGGAAAACATTACCATGGATTTTGTGTCGGGTTTTCCCCTCACAAGACATAAAATGACTCTATCTAGGTGATTGTTGATAAGCTCACAAAATCAGTCCATTTATACCGGTCAGGATGGACTATTTTATGGATCAACTAATGAGCCATACATGAAAAGAGATCAGACATCGCATGGTGTATGATCGCATGGTACGACGCATGGTGGTACCGTCTGCTGTATCGGCTGGAGATCCTCGCTTACATCGAGGTTCCGGAAGGAACTACAATCAACCTCAGTACTAGGCTGAATTTCAAAGACATCATTCTATCCGCTATACGTGATGGACAATCGTAGAGGATTATCCAAGTACTCAATATGTTTCAGGTTGTCGCGGAATTTCCTCGGAGTCGGGATGTATATTCCATTGATGGAATTTACTTATAATAATAGTTATCAAGAAAGTATCGCATGGCATCGCATTTAACTTTATATGGCTCGTGATAGAATTCGATATGTTGGATCGTAGTTGAATGAGCATAAGGTGATTGGTCCAAACATAGTAAAAGATACAGAAGAGAAAGTACAAGTTATTCGACAAAGGTTAAAGGCGGCTAGTGATCGACAAAAGTCATATGCCAATTTAAAGATGAGAGATATTGAATATGAAGGAGACAAAGTCTTTAAAAGTATCGCCAGGAGGAAATTCTACTTCGCTCGTAAGAAAGGCAAGTCGAGTCCGAGGTTCATAGGCCATGTGAGATTCGAACGACCGCCTCGTGGATTATCGCTTACACTCTCCGTGAGTTGACCAAATTGCATAATGTGTTTCATGTGTCGATACTTCAAAGATACCGCTTTGATGGGTCGCACATACTACTAGTACAAACTATACAAGTACAGGCAAAATTTTCATATGATGAAGAGCTAAAGGTTATTCCTCGTCGAGAGGTGAACAGCTTGCGTATCAAGCAAGTACCGTTAAGAAAGTGCTCCGCAACACCATGGCAGGAAGAAACTACTTCGGGAGCTAGAAGCAACTATGAGAGCATCGATTCGCAACTTCACCTGTGTGATAATTTTGAGGACAAAATTCCTTTGGCGGTGTGGAGAGTCAGGAATATTCCCAAATTATACCCCGACGCTTTATAACATGTCAGAGGGGTATAATACAAGTTAAAAGTTAAAGTTTTCGGGAATAATAATGCTAAAAATAAAATAAGCAAAACCCGGAATTAATCTAAGGGTCAAAGGTCAAGGGTAAATTAGTAATTTACTAACCAATGACCAAAATGTCATAAGATCATAAGACTATATGTCTAATTAGAATATGTTCGAAAATAATGTGTAAATGAAAGGGAATAGGAGGACTTAAATGAAAAAAATGGGTAATAAATCACAAAAGCCACTTGCCAAACATGGCCTTAGCCATGTAAGTGGATAAGACGAATATCCGGTCTCTAATTGGGCAATCGGTCTCCATTTGAGCTAGGTCACATTTGAGAGAGAAAGAAGAGAAGAGAAGAAAAAGAAGAAGAAGAGGAAGAAGAAGAAGATGAAGAAGAAGGAGAAGCCTTTAAGGTATGGATACTTGTTTGAATCCTTGTCTATGTAAGGATTTGTATGGATAATTGATGGAATTGTGTTTGTGCTTGAAGTTTTTCCTATTTGTTGGTTAGGAATTTCCTACTTCAATAAATGCTTATTGGTTTAGTTCTGGCCAGTTGCTCTGTTGTTATATGGTTGTTTGTTTGGTTGTGGTCCTCAATGGAGGAAAATTTTGTATAGATAAAATGTTTGGGTTTGGTGGGAGACGTTGTCCATTTTTTTTAAACCCATGTTTTGTTTTCGCTATAATCCTTCGTCATCACTCATCCAAATTGAGTGATTCAAAATTCTAGGTAAACTAGACTTCTTGGAGAACAAATCTCCTTGAAATAGGTGTATGCAAATTTGGACCTATTGCACCACGAAATTCGTCAAAGGAGAGCTAGGTTGCATGACATAGCTGGTTCTGTTTTGGTTATGTTTGACATTGGGAAAGGGTCCTCGGTTTAAAGCATAAGTTGAGTTTCACCATTCAATTTGAGCGATTCTAAAATTGGTAACCAAACTTCTAGGAGAAAAATCTCCTTTGAAATAGGTGTATGCAAATTTGGACCCATTGCACCCAAATTGGCCAAATGAGAGCTTAGTTTACGACATAAAGGTGCTCCGCTTTAATTCCGTTTTTGACATTATAATGGTTTTGGTTGTTTTGCCATAAGTTGAGTTTCACTTATCTAATTTGACTCATTCAAAATTTTGAGTAAACTAAACTTCTAGGATAACAAATCTCCTTGAAATAGGTGTTCAAATTCGGGACCCCATCGGGACCCAAAAAAATTGTCTAAAAGGGAGCTCTGTTTGTAAGAAATATTTGAGGTATATTTGAATATATAAATGAAAGATAGAGGTTTATATCAGAAGGACAGATAGGATACGATAACAATAGTTATTCAAGGATATGAGATATGTAACAAAATGAAATAAAAATGGATTGTCTCGCTGCCAAGAACCTGGCAGAGGGATAGACGGGCATGCCTATTAGTGGGATAAAGTCTACAACATACTGACGGGCTTAGCCCCGTTAGGGTCATTACACCTTTGTCCTATAGGAGGTCATTGTCTCTGCATACTGATACATCTTCGAGTCCTTATAAGAGGTCATTGTTTCGCATACGATAATAACACCTTCTCGAGCCCTTATAGTTCATTGTCTCGCATAATGATAACAACACCTTCGTCCTATAGTTTCCTATATCCACTTCTAAGGTATATGCAGGCATGAAACATAAAAACAAATGACAAAAATATGCAAATGATTTGAATATGATAAATGACATGATATGAAATGATATGAGAAGTATAGCATTGTTATGTGATGACAAGTACACTATGACAAGAACAAGAAGCAAAGTGTAAAATGACACGAAATATATATGAACGATGATAAGAAATAAAACATGATATGATAAGTAAGTATGAGATATGTATAAGCATGTGTAAATGATATGTATGAAATATGTATAAGCATGTGTATAAGTATATGATATGTTAGATGTATATGCATATGTCTAAAGGTATGATCCTTATTAGGTCATCTACGAGCATTATTCTCACTCTAAGCTTATAAGGTGTTTCCATCCGTAAGCATTTAAGAAGGAAATAGAAGTCTTGGATTAATCAAGATCAACAATCAAGGTCAACACAACACTAGGGTGCTTATCAAGGACTCCTTTGGTCTATTTTGTATATGTCTTTGTTAAACAATGTAAAGATTGTATATGTTGAACACTCCTATTTATGGAGTTTTGAATATATTTTGTAATCCGCTACTACAGAATATATATTTCAAGTTAAATGCTTAACAATATATGAATGAACAAGTTTATAGGTAAAAACACCTTCGCCTCGACACCGGTGCTAGGTCAGTGTGATGTTTGAGTTCTTCCAAGATTATGCTTCCCTATTGTGTTCATCAAGATTGACAGCCATTGTTTCTCCCACATCAAACGGGATGTCTTCCATGACACAGAGGTATAAAGCACGCTCTTTAATTCACTAAGCATGTCGGCTTAGGATAATCCTTCTCGCAATGAAGTGTTTCCACATTTTCTCAAGATACAATAGACTCTTTGATGGGAAGAATACTACTTGGCCACTTGGATTGCGTTTCCATTGCACTATATTGTCTGCTAAGTGCTCAAGGATCATGTCATAGTTCGGATTATTGCAAAGAGCCTTGAATTGATCCAGAATTTTCC
Organism: Tetrastigma voinierianum; assembly: GCA_016808115.1. Taxonomy (NCBI): domain Eukaryota; kingdom Viridiplantae; phylum Streptophyta; class Magnoliopsida; order Vitales; family Vitaceae; genus Tetrastigma; species Tetrastigma voinierianum. Next base: position 25,956 of record JAEQBH010002203.1, on the reverse strand, counting down.
CTCCCGTGATTTTTAATGCGCATTTGACTACTTTCAACTAAAGGCTCCCATTGACCTCTGACAAAGATTTTTCCGTCTTGCTCCCCCATAAGTTTGCATAAAATTCCCGCACTACAAGAGCAACTGTAGCCTTTAAATGTTTGCATAATTCATTCCACCCTTTGATTTGAATATCTTTGAGCATACTGCTCGGTTTAGCAAAGCTTTCCTTTATGAATTTCAATTTCTCTAATTTGTTGAACCTCTCAAATGCTTCTTTGTTGACAAATTTGGAGGAATCAAAGTTGCTTGAAGAAGAGGAGCCATCATTCTTACGGGGTCTCTTTTTGGGTGCCATACGTTTACAAGAGAAACTAACCCAAGGAGGACAATTCTTGTCTCAAAACAAGCTTGAAAATGTGCAGTGAAGAGCTATATCCAGCCTTGGAGACACTATTTGTAGCTGCTTGGAAAGAATGTAACAAACAGGGGCACTTTGAAGCTTTACGATTCACTTAGGCATTTCATCAAACAAGAGGTGTGCAACTTCAAATTTTTCAGATAAGACCACCAAGTCATAGAATCTTACCCAAATACAAGAAGAGAGCTATCAAGCCTTCCAAAGTTCCCAACAACATAGGAGACCACCCGTTTTCTTTCCTTTCTATTCCATGGTGAGATGGGTTGGCAATGGGGAAGGGGTATGGTTTCTCCTCCACGGCTAGGTTAAGATGGATAGTCGTAGAATGGAGGAGAGAGATGGATAAAATGGCATGAAATGGAGGGAATACAAGTGGGTTGTAAGTGGGATGTGAAGATGGAGGAGAAGAAAATGGAGGTTAGGGTTTTGGTTGGGGAGGGTGTACGGGTTTATGAGGAAGAAGAAATGGGGGTTTTTGAGGACGGTGCCTTTAAAGTGGGCACGTGATGGACATCACGTTGTAGCGTGACAACATCACCTCACAAACATATTCGGGTTTCCATGCCATCTTTTAAAACTTTCACATTGTAGCTTGAAAGGCTTGAGAATCGCCAGCCTTGCTTCTGCCATCCTTCGGGACGGACGTTGTGGCATGATTTCCTGAGCATCGTGAGCATGAATTGGCTTATGACGATACATAAAGTAACCAAAATTTCATGCCTCAATATGATTTGACGACGGCTGCGGAATTGCTCGACCTTAGCAAAGAAGTAACCCCATGTTTTAATCTTCAAGTTGCTTCCTCTTCCAACATCCACATATTTCTTAACTTCTAGAATTCTAACCTTATAATCAACTCAAGGATCATGATAACCTACAATTCAAGAACAAAAAACATACCAAACAAGATCACACTAAAAAGAAAAAATGAAGAAATAAAATAAGAAAATATAAGAACTGATGGGAAAGGAAGAATCAATGAAACAAAATTTAGAAAGGTGAAGAAAATGATCACCAAGCTTGTCTCCCCAAGAAGCGCTTTGTTTAATGTCGTTAGTTTGACTTCCCTGAATTACAATGGCATTACACTTGAACAGCCAAAACCAACACAAAATGTCAACACATATGCTTCAAATGTACCCAAATCATGGCGGGTCAAGGATTATGGAAGCCTTGTTGGTGTTGAATTCGCCTTCATAATATGGTTTCAACCTTTGCCCATTGACTTTGAATGCTCATTTTTCTGCAAGCGATTCTTAACCGCTTCCATGAGGGAAGACTTGAGATATCGTGAATGGCCTTGACCATCGAAGATTTGAGTTTCTCGAGGAATAACCTTAGCCTTGAATTGAATAGAAGAACTTGTTGCCCTTACTCAAATTCCTTTCAAATAATATGTTTGTCATGCCATGTCTTGGTCCTTGCCTTGTAGAGTTTAGCATTCTCATAGGCTTCAGTCCGAAATTCTTCAATTTCATTCAATTGTAATAATTGTTTTTGCCCCGCCGCTTGCAAATCCATGTTAAGTTGTCTCAAGGGGATCTAATAAGCCTGTGGTTCAAGCTCAACCGAAGGTGATACGCTCTACTGTAGATTCATTGGTGAAACCTGAACGCGAAAGTCGCCCATATCAAAATGCATCATCAATTTTTTGCCAAGTCTTTTCGAGAAGAACTCTAACGTTTAAGAATCTTCTCGATTCGTGTGCCAATAGTATCCCTGAATCAACAAAATTTATAACCTAAATTCTCCCTACTAATTAGCATAGCTACTACGCATAGTGCCTAGGGTAAACACAAGGATGGGTTTTCTTTGCACAAATGACTAACAGTTGGCTCAAAATGGTGGATTTCAATTTGGATTTGGGGTTTTGGTAAAAACAGTGGGGTGAAATTTTTGGAAACTAAAAATAAAACAAGTTAAAATGTAAAATAGAACTCCTTGAAGTGTTAGGTCACTAGGTTCGGATTCCTAGGGCAACTGAGGGTTTCCAAGGTCCTTTCCTCACGTTGGGGAGGATGACCTATAGTCATTTCCCAAACCAGATCTTCATTTAGCTATAAAAATTGACCCTTAATAAATATCCTTGAAAATGGCATCCATCGCCATTAGTGCTCTCTTGGCCATTAAACACAAGTCACCTGACTACCTAATAATGGATCATAAATGATAACTAACAAACATCAATGGATCTATCATTAAGCATCTAATGAGCCTGAAAGCTTACCAAGTAATAACCATTCAAGGTGACTCAAAATGGATCAAAACCTAAAGTTAAAAAAAAAAGAATAGTAAAGGCAATTGATACCTGTGTGAAAAACATGGAACCTCCGCTGTTCTCAGATCTCCGCACCTGAAGCAAATTCTTCTCCTTCAAGGAGGAAGGGTTTCTAGCCACTCATCGTCCGAGTTGTCATCCTTGGAGGGTGTTTGGCTGCCCATAAAGTGAGAGAAAAGAAGAGAAAATGAGAGAATCTAGAGAGAAAATAAGAAATAGCGGGAAAATTCCCGCTCAGGATTTTATTACTACCCAAAAAGTCTCCCCTTTGTACAAGATTTGTTTGGAGCTTATATAGTGCTCAATTACAAGAAAAAATAAAAAAATATCCTCAATACCCACTTATACATGAAGGGTAAAATGGTAAAATGCAAAAAGTGGGTCAACCGGAAGTCAAAAGGGGCCAAAAATCACAAATGCGTAGCACTATACAAGGTGAGAAAATTTACACTCGCAATTTTCAGAGGCTTCATTTTCCTTGCCTCTTCTGCTCTTCTTTCCTTCTGATTTTTGATCTACAATGCTAAGTTCGACTCAAATTCTTCGTGCTTGGATCGACTCAACAAAATTGGCATAAATAGCTTGCAAAAACTAAGCAAATGAGCCACAAATGCGACGTGAGAATAAATTTCGACCTTAACGCAAATCGGTTAATTCGATTGATTAAGTACACAAAAAGTGCTCAAAACTCTACAAGAAATAGGGCTCAAATGGCACTTTTGTGCACTAATCACTCCCTATCCGACACATTGCTACTCCCTTAGCAATGAAAGAAAGAAAGAAAGAGCATACAAAATAATAACAAAATTATGTTCTCAAAAATGGTATTTCAAAAAGTATGTGGATGAGTAATGCCTGACCCTTAATGAGAATCATTGAAACCCTGCCCAATAACCATCATGAGAGAGTAGAAGCCATACAAAATTCAGTATCAAAAGTTTTCTTCTCTAGAGAATCAACCTAGAATTTCCACCAAAATCTAGGTGTTTATATGATTAGTTTTCAACAATAAACTGCTAAACTGCACTCTCCCCCCAACCAAGCTGCTGCCCCAACCTATAGATCAGGACCTGCTCTTATTCCATAATTCTTTTTGTGTTGCAGTGTGCAATGCTGAGGAATTGACTTCACCAAAGTCCATGTAACGGGGATCCACCGATGACTCCCAACCAATTAAGGCTTAGGGCATCAAGTCATAAAGATTTTTCAACCACAAACTCTTCAGGTTTCACCCTGGACTTCGAATGACTTCGAGACTCCAACACCTACAACTCGTTCAACCTCACCCATTCACCCATGTAGTGAGCAATTGCTGGTGGCTCCCAACCAGCGCTGGGGCTTAGTGGCACCGTGCTTTAAAGACTTTCATCGTATACCCCTCGGACCGTGCTCGGGTTTCAAGGCAAAGCGTTGCAATTTTATTCTTTTTCTTTTTCTCTTTCTTTTTCTCTTCTTTTTATTTTGGAAGACTCATTAGCCCTCTTTTCATGGGAGTCCTTAACCTATTAAAGGTAGTCAATGAAGCAAGGATAGTTTTTCGCGTTCAGTGAGGTTAGACAATTTTTACAAATTCTATCACAAACCTCGATGTTCATGGGGTGTGTGGTTAGCTAAAGGTGGAAGAAAAAGGTTGAAAGCAACAAGAATTCTACCGGATCAACCCACTCAATTAGTACGGAACCAATCTAACAACAATAAGATCGACAAAGTTTCAATTTTTTCACACCGCTGCCAGCAAAACACAAAAAACGGGCAATTTCGAAATCAAAGTGTAAGTCGATAAGAGTGTATATAAAAAATAATGGCTATATATTTTCGCTTTTTCAAAAAACAACTAATACCACAAACAAGCCAAACAGCAAGCCACTAAACAACACAAAATGGGCTTGCTCAAAATAGTAACAAAAGCATAAATGTAAAAGCCACTTTCTCGCTTAACTCCCCCAACCAAATGTCACATCATCCGCAATGGGCCTTGATTGAATTTGTAGTGCCGGTCGATACCTCCTTGATGAGATGTACGGTTTCGATACGCAGATTGTGTAAGCTTTCCACCGAGACCTTATTCACTTCGATCGGGCTTCAAATGAACAAGTTGGAAGAAGAAAAGAGAGAAAAAAAGTGACCAATTGGAGCATTTTGAAAATTTCGCCTTTATAGAAATTTCAAAAGTGTTTTTCCTAGCTATATTTAGATTCTGCACTCTCTAATATTTCCAATCCAGACTAAGAACACCTAAAAACAGAAGCCTGGGTGAGAAAGTTAAGGCGAAAAACAAATCTAAGCGCAGATATTGCTGCACTGTGATCCCGCGAAATTTGGGAGGATGCGAATTCCTGGTTTTTCCGTCTAACATCTCCCCTATCAAAATTTTGACATAAACCCAAAAAATAAACATAGGAAAAATAAAAAAAAAATGCAAAAATGAAAAATAAGCTAGAAACAAAGATTAAATTAAAATCGGGAGGGAAATCGAAAAGAGAAAACTAAATAAATCAAAATAAAATAAAGTAAGAAAATTTCAAAACAAAAAGTGGAAATTAAATTTAAAACCCTTCAGAAAGCCTTTGGAGGCTGGGCCCCCAGTGGAGCTAGTGGAATTCTTGAGGGTCCAGTGCTCCAAATCACGAACTTGACTCGAACCATCTGTTTGTGCCCATGGAAGTATATGAGCAATTGCCAATGTCTTTAATGTAGTGGCAAAAGTTTGAATAGTGACCTTACTAACTACAGAGAAGTTTGCACAAGCGGTCTGGATATGATTAGCCCCTTAAGCTTTTGTGACATAATGTAATTATAGATTGTCACTGCGGTGGCAAGATGCCCCAGTAAGGGGTGAAGTGTAAAATTATGGTTTCTGTTTGCGCTCCCACTACCACTCCTCGGTGGGGAGGTTTCTTTCTTTTTCCATGGAATGAGACAGGCGGCACTAGTGTCTAGGGAAGTTCAAAATTTTCTCCGGCCCTTCTTGTATTTGTTGTAGACCTTTGCTCCTCACCCGTGTGTGTGAATTGTCGCTCGAGGCCTCTCATTTGGGCCCTCTTCCTCTTAGAGCGTGATGATTGGTGAGCCTTGGGAAATGGAGTTATACGGGATGTCAATTTTAGATCCTTGATACTTTGAAGCATCAGTTTTTAGTTTAGAGAGCTTTCTGATGGTGGCATTGGTGTCTTACGCTCTTCCACAAATTCACCATTGAGGATTCGGACGCTTGTTCAAGCCCAGAAGGTTAAGCGTGGTGGTGAGGCAGAGATGAAAACATCTATCAGATGTAGAAGGAGGTGCATAATTGTATAGGTTCTGATCCACATGAGGTTTAGGTTGGTTCCTCAGCCCAGGGTTATAAACATTTCCATTTGGTGGTTGTTGGGCACCATAAAAACACCTCTCATCCATGGAGGTTTCATGATCCCCTCCTTGGACCTATGTCGTTTGATTGCTCTCCACCAGGTTCTTTGACTCTTCTATTCTTTAGGAGGAGGTTCCATTTGGTTCACGAATCCGCTGCGGCTGGGTCCTATAAAGAAGTAGGCATGACTAACCTACACCTCCACGAATTCGCCTTTTGCTGGAACATGTTCTCTGTGGAAAATAGACCTTCAAAAAAAAAAATGATTCTACCCTAAAAGGGTGGGTAGCTAAAAAAACAAACAAGCTGACAAGTAAAATTAACAAGTGACGAAAAATGCACAGGAAAAAATAATAAAAGGAAAATTCACCAATACTTGTGATGGGGACCTGGCTTCATCAAAATAAATCTCATTTTGCACTTAGGCACCATCCTCGCAATGGCCATTTTGATTCGTGTGCCGGTGGGTGTCAGATCAACAAAACACAATTCCTCTTTGTAGCATAGCTCATATTATATGAGTGAAATAAATTCGAACACGGGGGATGGGTTTCTTACGCCTGAGTAATGACTATGATTGGCTCAAATGGTGGATTTCAATTTGGATTGGGGTTTTGATAAAACGATTGGGATTGAAATGTTTGGGAAACTAAAAATGTAAATAGAACTCCTTGAAGTGTTAGGTGCGCTCAGGTTTGGTCCACAGACAGCAGGGTTTCCAGTCCCTTTCCCTCCGTTGGGGAGGATGACCTGATCATTTCCCCGTCGGATCTTCATTTAGCTATAAAAATTGTTATAATAAATATCTGCTGAAAAATAGCCAGGCCATTAGTGCTCTAGTCATTAAAGCACCAAATCACCTTGACTCACGGATAAATGATATAACAAACATCAATGGATCTATCATTAAGCATCGATAGGCACAGCTACCAAGTAATAATAAGGTGACTCAAAGGGATCAAACCTAAGTTTTAAGAAACGATGTGAATACCTCATTGAAAAACATGAACCTCGATTTGCCTTGAATTACGCACCAACTGACCTTCTCCTTTAAGGATGAAGGGTTTCTAATAACCCTCATCGTCAGTCATCCTCGAAAAGAAAGGCGTTTGGTTCGCACAGTGAGAGAAAGAAATAGAGCGGAGAAAATGAAGCGGGAAAAATTCCGCTCAGTTTAATCTTGCCCGAAAAGTCTCCCTTTTGATTTATTTGGAGCTTATATAGTATAATTACAGCAAAATAAAAATATCCTCAATACCCACTTATACATGAAGGTAAAATGGTAAAATGCAAAAGTGGTCAAGGAAGTGTTAAAAATCACAAATACAAGAAAGCATTTAGAGTCTGCGAAAATTTACGCCTCTAAGTAATTTTTCACAGTTTCATTTTCCTTACCTCTTACATCTTCTTTCCTTAGTTTTTCTCTATGATACTAAGTTTATTTCAATTCTTACTTGGATGTTTCAACAAAATTGGCATAAATAACACAACTACAAATTACCCGAAATTTTTCTCAGTAGAATAGCAGGGGACCATGCGATAAATCGGGTTAATTAGTTTATTAGTACATTAAAAGAAGTGCTCAAAACTTACACAATAAATAGAAGACTCAATAATGCTTACTTTTGAACTAATCATCTTCCTTCTCTTATTGGAGATTTGACTTGCCCGTTTGTTTTAAGATTGAGTGCACGCCAAAGTGATTAATGGCGACTCCGTATTTAAATAAAAGTGCCTCAAAATATTTTTTGCAAAAGTGGGTCCCTAGTCTCTTATGTGGCTCGAAGTTAAATCTATCAAGTGTTCTTCTTTAAAAACTTCCAACACCACCCGGCCATCATTTGTGGGTTTGTAAATAACCCACTTAGACACATAAATCCACCGCCAACAATATATGATTTTTTGTAGGATGAAATGTCCGTGAAATCAATTCCCCATATGAGAGGCTCAGTACAGATATAGTTCAAGGCATCATTCTCTCATGAGAAATGTTACTAAGTACGTTTGGCACCTCGCATGCCCATTCACCTGTATGCACGTCCTTGAACATCTTAAGACTATTGAAAACACACTCACAACTACTTTTGTTATTGTTTTATTTCCCAACACCATAACCTCCTTACTCTAGGGAAATGACAATGATGAACCATGGCTTCCTTATATCTTAAAAGGAACATCTTTGAATCAATTTATCCTTTTCAGTGCCCCTTAACCCGGATCTTCCCAATAAAAGTGTTTCACAACCTGAAGGCCTTTTCTTTGTTGGGATTGTTAATATCGAAGAGTAAGACCAAGCGGCTTGAGATAATTAGCAAGTAATACACCACCAAGCCCGAGGGGTTAGTTCAACATAAAGAGATACATAAGGGTTGCTCAATGATAAGAAGTTATAATTAATTTGAGCTTTTTGAAGTACATCACTACGACAACTCTAATCTAAGAGATGATCGACCACAGTTCTGTGCCTTTCTTGTTTCCTCACTTCGTCAGACTCATGAAGAAAGTAGGACCAAACCAGACAAGTCTGGTTTCCGCATCATTCTTTGTATATAAGATATTTTATTTCAGATGAAGTCAGTTGTAGACAACCACCTTGTTCCCAATGGAATGGGCAGATTTGATGGCAGCGAGCATGATGTGAACAATCTTCACTACCAATTATTGCCTCTTCAATTATGGGCGGCACCATTTAAAGTTCTCTCTTGTAGTGAATGGCATGGTTTATTTCTGCTATCCCAACCGCCCCCACGGCGCAATCATCTTTGTGTACACATTGATTTAGTGGCAATTCCCAATAGATTTTAGCCACAATAGGTGTTGAAATAAGATTTTCTTTTATATTGGAGAAAGCTTGCATGGAATCTTCATTGAAGTGAAAGGGTTCCTTTGTGAAGGAATTTGAGGTTTAGAAATCTTGGAAAAAATCCTCTATGAACCTCATGTAGAATCTGAAACGACGATGCCCCAAAAAGCAGATCCCTTTCACTCGGGTTGGGAGGAGTTTCTCATGATCTCGAAATCTTGACTTTATACTTCAATTCACTTATTTGAGATCTTATGATGACACAGTGTAGTATTCTAAAAAGTATTTCTCTAATTGAGCACCAAATTTGTCTCATCTTCATCTAACCAATACCAATTCCAAGTTTTCGGACAATTATAAAATATAAAAGTACTACGAAGAAATCATCGAACACTTTAATTGTCATTTTTGCATGTCTGAAAATATGGCCATCGCTACCTTTGAAACGTACGGGGTTTTACATAACCAAACGACAACCTTTGATGAAAAATTCTTATAAAGGACAAGTAAGAAAGTGTTTCTTCGATCTTACGGGCGATAGCAATCTGGATTCAATAACCATCCCCAAAAATAAAAGTGCCATAGGGACAAATGTAACCGCGTCACTCACTGTTCTTGTGGGAACCCAGAGTCCATTATTCTGGATTCCTCCTTTGGCAAGACCACTAAATTGGCGTTTGATCTGTGTTGAGGAGATGGGATAAATGACTCCCCATCAAAGCCTTTAATGCCTTTTTCACCTCTTTCATCGTTTTAGGTTCCAACCCCATTGTACTTCTCGGTGGGTTTATTGTCAAATATAACATATTGTGATCTTGCCATACACATTGAAGGTTGAATATCATGATATCGCTAAAAGAACAGATGGATTATGCTCCCTTGTGTACGAATTACCCTCAATAGTCTCTTCTTCGGTTTAGAAAGCAGAGGTATAACTACCAATGTGGATTAAATCACCAGATAAGCGTACCTTGGTGATTGGGGTGACTATCTTCAAAGTGGGGGTTGCTCAATAGAGGGAATGGGATTATGGCTGCTCACCAAATCTTTGATGTTCCTTGTTGGTTGGAAGGATAAATCCCAATGCGTGGTCTTTACTTCACCTCATCTTCCAATGTATCCACATTTATGTTAAGGCTGATCTCCAAAGAGGTCAGACAGCAGTTGAACCATAACCTCTCTGACATCCTTTGTAAAACAATATCGTTTCAGTGTACAAGATATTGTTAACATGAAGACATTGGAAAGTTCCTTGTTTTTCTTGCATCTAGATTCCAATTCACCTTTGCATAATTAAGGCTCTACTCTAGCAGCTAGGCAGCCTTCAAGGACAATGGAGTTTAAATTATCTTCTTAATGTCTAGAATGATGGTGGCTGGAAAGATAAATCTATCCCTTTTGCAAGATATCTTCTTTCCACGTGGGTGAGAGATCTATCACTAATTGCAAAGTTCTTACATTGTTAGACTTGCCTCGACTTGTTTTTTGAAAATAGAGAGCGGCATGAGATTTATACTTGCCCCTAAGTTGTAAAGAGCTCTCTCAAAGATAGAGTTCGCCTGCTTTACATATGGAATGGTGGAAGGCTGCCTTATGGATCTTAGCTTGGGAAACTTAACTGAATATGCTCATTCACGTTCTTTCGTTATACGGTTTCATATTCTTTTAGTTTATCTTCTTGGCAAAATATCTTTCGTGATTTAACATGTCGACATTTACAACTCAAGCGCCTCGACAAAAGGAATGTTGATGTCAGGTTTCTTGAGACTTAGGAGCTTGGTAATTAGCCATCAACCTCTTCATAATCTTTAGGGATCACGAGATTTTTGGGATGTTATTCTTGGAGGTCATACAACCTCTCATTCTTGAGTGACTCAAATTTTGTATCAAGAATTCTTTTGCTTCTTCCCTTTCTTATTCGTGTGTCACCATCTTAGATTGAATTCTCCATTACTGGCTGAAACTGATAGCCTTACAATGTTCCTTTCTCTCCATATCTCCTCTCGGACATTTAAATGAACTAGCAAGAGGTGCCTTGTTGTCTCTTATTCATCTTACTTGCCATTTGCCTATTTGAACTTCGTTTATAATTTGGGTGGATTGAATGAGGAAGTTATTGCTTCCATTTTCTCTTAAGACTTTGCATTTCCACTTGCATGTTTAGCTAATTCTACCATTGTCCTTGAATAGACTTCTTCCCTTGTGAGGAAATGGAGTTTGCTTTGCCACATACCATCATGTTGGATTATTTCTCCATGAGAATTAAATTTCTCTATCTGGGTTATAAGTATTGGAGATGGGTTGAATTAATGTATTTGAAAATTTGCCCAAGTATTGCTTGTTCATGGTCATTTACCCGAATGGGTTTGCCCTTGACATTCAAACTTAGGTGAGGTCCATTGCCGCTCACTAAGGAGGTGCAGCTTGAATTGCATTAGGCGGCATGTTGAAGTTGTGTAACTTGGGTTGTTTGGTCAACAAGGATGGGCTGCCGGTGGAGAATACATCGACTTCATACATTCCGTTGATTTCTTTTGAGGTTTCTTACTTTGTATTGGTTGTTGATGTGTGCATATTCTACTCTCTGCAATTGATGTACTCATCGTTCACTTTGCGCGCAAGTACCCCACGGTGAAGCATCTAAGAGAGATCATATCATCCCATTAAGCCATTTGTATAAATGGTGGACTTGCATCCACCTTGATAGACTATGATGCAGACACTTGCATAAGAGTTCTTTATACCAGTCCCATGCTGCATAAAACGATTCCCCCTCAAGTTGTGCAAAGTTATTGATCTCTATTCTCTTTTTACTGTCTTTGTAGGGGGGAAGAATTTTGCCATAAACTTCTTGACCAATTCTGCCCATGTTGTGATGAAGTCTGGAGGTTTAGAGTTCAACCAATGCTTTGCTTTGTCCTTTAAAGAGAGAGGAAATAATCGAAGACAGATAGCATCATCACTAACAATATATTTAACCATGTCTTTAAGAAGTTGGAAATATGAGTGTTAGGGTCTTCTTAATAATAGCCATGAACTATATGTTTGAAGTAGTTGAAGTGATGGGCTTGAGTTAAAAATTTTCGCAGATCAACGATCTCACGAATAACCAGTTGGGGCATGTGCATTGGTAGGCGTGATCTCTCAGCTCTAGTGGTGTGTCCTTCGGGTTTGCCCCGACCTACCCCCTTCTAAGTTCACACATCTTCCTCTTAACTCTCTTTATACCTTGGAAGTTTTCCATACAGGTTTGTGCAGCGAACTTGTTTGTTTTTCTCTTTTCTTTTGGTTCTTCTTCACAGGTTCTCTTCTTGGATTGTAGGGAACGAAGTTATCGTCACAAATTTTGCATACTTTAGTATCTACAAGCACAGAGTGGAAATAAGAACAAGGCATCACTTGAAGTAAACAATGAAATATCATAAGTAAAGTAAGGGTATTTGGTAACGATATTGGTTCAATGCAGCTCCGACAATAGTGCCAAACTTGTTGACTTAAAAGTTGGCAATGTAGCTTACAAGTTCTATTGCCAAACTAATTGCATGTGATAAGGGATGTATGAGTAAGACGCTACACCTATGAAGAGCCTGAAGTATCGCATCGTAACAAACCTTCAATGTGATATCGTCAGAGAGTTGGTTACCAGTATTATAATTATAATGCCTTAGACTTTATCAAAGAGTATAAATGAAGTGAGATGGAATCTTACTAAAGCAAAAAGCATAAAAAAGCGAACTATTCTAAAATCCGTCAAACCGCCAAGAGCAACGCTATATGAAGATAAAGGGAACCTAGGGTTTTGGAGTTTCATTTGGCGTTTTCTATGTAGCTTCCTAGATAACAAGCTCCTACAATGGTTGGTTCATTTATCAAGGCGGATCTTAGTATTCAGGCTATTCTTTCTCAAGCAATAGCTAGCTAACCGAGAAAAAGTTTCTTTTGCATTTCTACCTCGAGCCATCATAACTTGGGTTGCCGCACGAGAAATCTAATATCATACACTCATCTCTCTATCTTGTGTTAGAGCATGGTGCTTTATACATTATCTAACCTCATATTCTCCTTCTCATACTCATATTAGGTCATTCAACCTTTTAAAGGTGTGTCAAAGAAACGAATAGTTAAAATCATATAAAACACTTAATAAGCATAGCAAACATCAAGTTACAACGAAAAACATATACATGGATTCAGATGTCAATATTCCCCCAAGAAACCCTAGATAGAAAGTCTAGAACAATATGATAGGGATTACAATGGAAGGAAATAGAGAAAACATAGAAAGAAGAATAACACTAAACTTCATGTTCGATTTTAACTCCTCTCCTATATTTGTAAAACCCGAGAAAATTCAAGTTTTCTAAAAAAGGGTAAAATGGTCATTTCGGTAAAAATCCAAATTTTTTCTAAATCTTGATGATGGCTTATTGAGACTTCTGGGTTGGAATCGTCTGCAAAATCTAGCTACCACGTCCGGGTACGCGAATTTAACGATCGAAATTTCGTTTTTGAGGCAAGTTATGCGGTGCCTTAAAAGACTTGAGAGCGTGTGACGAAAGTCATCTTACATGTACATGTAACACATGTTGCGTGATTGAAGAGACCGATGGAAATGAATGGAACTTTAGATTAAGCTGGTATCAAAATCCGAATAGACATGGATGATTTTGAAAGGATTACCAAATGAGAAAATTAAAAGATATGAATAGTTTTATTACTTCAAAATTGAAGAAAGCATACGAGGAAAATTGGTAGTGAGTTAGGATTTTCAGATTTTTAGAGAGAAAGAGAGTGTGCATTCTCTCTAGATTTCCCGTCGTTCAGACCGTCAATTCTCGACGGAGCAAGAAGCAAAGTCGATCTACGTGGCGAGGGCTACGCGTGGACACCAATTTGGTGGAGTTCCGAAAACTCCAAGAGGTAGGGGTCTTCTCCTACTTATGTTATTCTTTACAAGAGCCATGTGAATGGTTAGGGATATTTTGAGGCTTGACTTACGTGATTTCGATCTCAAAAACATTAGAGAACCGAGTGGAGAAAACCCCCAGGCCGTGAACGCGGCCGACCGAGGGTTTCACTGCTCATGTGATCGGGTCACAGGATTTTGCAAGGCTGTGCGATTCAAACGACCATTGACTGGGTCAATTAGCCCATGTGAGCTAATTTTGGTGTTATTGGTTGCAAATTGAATAACATGATTTATGTGAGTTAATTACGTTAAGATATACACGTTTTATATATTAAGATGAAGCCATTGAATCAGATAATGCATTCCATATGCACCGAGGCACCCTAGAATATTAGAGCTTGAGCGATGACATGAAAGAAAATAAAAAAGGAAAAAATGTTTGTGAAAGGAATTTCGACTTTAAGATTTTCCGCAGAATTATGTTGGAGATTGTCCAACACCACGCTGAGGGACCCATGAATCGCTTTCTGAGGGTTATCCAACATATTCACCTCGAGGGTCATTCAACATATTTACCGAAACTCAAGAGGTAGTTTTCGAGAACAAAAGCTTTTGTTTTGAAAATCTGTGAATTTTACTTCCGCATTTGGCCAGCATGTGTGAGGGAGCTCAAGTGAGGACTCGAGACATAAGATTGGGAATGTAGACACCGCAGGATCATGTATTTCGCTTGAGTGTGATTACCGCCATGACATGTGATTAGACGGGAGTAACCCATGCAGGAAATTATCACTACCGGGCTTTGCTCACCTTACGATAGATCACTATTTCAAGTACATGGAGGTACAGAGGACGACGCCACCAGAGTGCCACGCTTTAGAAGAAAGCATCGTCAGGGCTTTCGTATTCGTTTTCAGAGAACATATATTAAAACTTTAAATTTCGATATATGTTTTCACTAAGAGTATTGTAATAACTTTAACTATTGGTATATAGTTGATGTGTAATTTTTGTGAGTATTGACGGGCGGCCCAAGTGGCCATTTTTACTCTCATATGGACCCGGTGTGGTCGTTGTTAGTCATTGGGATTGTGTTTTGCACCTCAAGTGTAGCCCCCATACAAAGGAGACTCGCCTATTTTCATGAGTGGTGCTCGTCATCTCGACATCCACGGAAGTATTCCGTGAGGTCGACTTCAGCTGTCAACGAACCCCGGGATTGAGGCCGCCAACATTTCTCCTCCTAAACACCCCTTTTTACCCTAATCTCCATCCTTTTATATCCCCGCATTCAACCAAGGCAAGCTGATAAGTCATCAAGCCTTATCGCACGCTGCGAAGATGGTCGATCTGCACCTTAGCGTGTGGATCATCACGCCATAGCGCGATTATCACGCTACGCTGCGGACTTTCATCATGCTACAACATGGAGGCCATCACGCTACAATGTGGAGGCCATCACGCTACAGGGTGATGATCCTCATGCTACAGCGTGATGATCCTCACATGGTGGATTTCACGCTATGGCGTGAAACCTCCTACGCTGTAACAGAGATACCCTCATTTCTTTCTCTCAAAACACGCCCACTCGGATTCTAAATTTTTATGAATTATGGCTCTTTGGAAAGCTCTCTGAGTCTAGATTGTGCTCAATTTTCTGAATTCATTTAATGATCTTTACTTTGGCACAAATTTGCACTGTTTTCAATGTTGATTGACCTAAACACAAAATCGAGTAAAAAGAGCGATTGGGGGGTTATCTGAACCATAACAACTCAACAACTGACCAAAACAAGGAGGTAAAAGTGAGTATAAAAGATACTCATCAGGGTCTTTATTATCGCTATAGTAGATTCTTTGTTCATAATATAAGCTATAGTCTTTAATGCTTCTCCCTCGCAGAGATTTTGGTAAGGTAGATTGACTAATCATACTTACCATGTCCTTAAGAGTTATAGCCAGCCTTTCAAGTACACCATTCATGCTAGGTGATAGTGTACTATGGGACAATTCTGCATTCCTCTAGGTATTTAGCAAATGGACCTGGACGTTGTTCACCAGATCCATCGTCTATGCCATAGTATTCACCTCACCACTGGCCAGATCCGACTCGCTTTAATTTCTTTGTTGAGCTGATTCTCAACCTCAATTTCAAAAGCCTTGAACATGTCCAATGATTGAGACTTCTCTTAATGAGGTATAGGTATCCATATCAAGAATAATCGCTCAACGTAAAAATTGACCATTTCAAGAGGCCTTATGGAATGGTCCACAAGTATCTGTGTGAATACGTTCTAAGACTTTTGAAGCTCTATTGGCTCCCAACCTCTTGTTCTTTGTTTGCTTTCCCTTAATACACTCAACATAGATTGTGAAGTTTGTAAAATCAAGGGAATTAAGAATCCCATTAGACACAAGCCTCTAAATTCTATTTTTAGATATATGACCTGATCGTTTATGCTATAAAGTCGAGGAATTCTCATTGGTCAATTTTCTTTTTGTACCATGTGAAGAAACATGCAAGGTTTCATAATATGAAGCAATTATATCGAGCAAATAAAGATTGTCAAATTCAAATAAAGAATCAGTACAAACAATATTTGAATTCAAATAAAGACTAAACTAACTATTTTTGAAAGAACATGTATAACCTAATTTGTCCAAAACAAAAGTAGAAACTAAATTCTATCTAAATAACGGTACAATAAAAGTCTCTTTCAAATTCAAATAAATTCAAGTCTTTAATAACAATCTAAAATTCCCAATAGCCTCAACTTCCACTGATTTTTCCATCGCCTACATAGATGAATCTTTTAGCATCATTTGGTGCTCAGTAGCTTAGACAACCCAACATAGAAACACTTATGTGAGTAGTAGCACCAGAATCTATCCACCAAGTATTTCTAGGTACAAAAGCTAAATTAACCACTAAACAAACCAAAGCAAGAAGTGTACATTTCTTTGCACGCCAGACATGATATTTAGTATAGTCCTTCTTCCTGTGTCCGGATGTCTTACAAAAGTAACAACCTTGATCTTCGGTGGCCTTATGTCAAGCTTTCTACCGGACCACTTGCAACTTCTTTTATCTTTATTCTATTCATATTTTTACTGGTAGGCCTTTTTACCTTTAAAGACCTATTCATTTAAACACATTTCATATACTCATTTCTAATATGAATAATTAATATTTATTTAAAACATAATTATTTATGGGTATATGATATCATGACCTAATCACATTCTTCTTGACATAAAGAATATATATATATATATATATATATATATATATATTCCTTAATTCAAATAGGGTCCATAACTGTTCTTGAATAACGCATTTATACAAATTGGAATTCCATGCCTTTTCAAATACATTTACAAAATGATATTCTTAGAGTTCACCTCTCTTTAAAACACATTCCATAAATATCCAAAACAAAATGAGTCAAAAATGTATTCTTCTCATGAATACTTTTACATCATTGAATTCAATGCAAAATAGTTACAAAATATCATGAATGGAATGATATACATGGGACGAAAGATTTCTTTATACCCGCTCCGTTTCTCACCTGACCCGTGCTCTGATCTTCGTCCTCGCTACTTTCTACTTGGTACCTGCGCGATGTTAAAACAACTCGCTAAGCATTTTCATGTTTAGTGGTTCTATACAATTCGCTCTACATTTCAGTTTAAATCAAATCATGCAATGTTTATAAAACAATGCTTTTGTACATTTTTCAATGACCAATGTAGTACAATATATATATATATATATATATATGAGTATATATATATATATATATATATATATATATATATATTCATTTCATTTGCATTCACTACAATTCATCGTCATTTCAAGTTATGCAATTTCATATGCACTAGATCATTCAAATCACAAATCATGTACTTTTTAGTCTCATTATCATTTTTCCCTTATCGAATTAAACCTATGCTTTCGGTGCACAGGATAATGGAATCACCGGCACGGTCCCGCTGGGCTGTAGGCCAATATAAAAAGGTTTTATAACACGCATGGTCCCGCTGGTCATTGACCGTTATTAAAAATCAATTTTGTGAACACTATCGATACTTTTCCGCTGGGCTATGGATCAGGAGTGACACTTCATTACATTAGGCTAGCATCGCTTAATTTAACTTTATTGGTATACTAATCTATCCTTAACTCGACCCTAATAGCTTAACATTCTTTTAAGGGCATTCAAATCATTCAATACAATTTATAATAGTGTATATACATTTAGATACAATAATTTATTATTCAACAAATTATGCAATTTCTAAGTATGTGCAATTTATTTCGTAATCGACAGTTCCAAATCAATTTAAAAAATCAATATAATTTATCGTGAAATCATTTCAATATTTCACAATCAATTTGAAACAACAGCAAGCAGGTAACAAACTTTCAACAATTTGAAACATGAGAGAGATTGAAGAACAAACACAAAAAGGTTGTCGCTCTTCGATTCCTATCCTCGGAATCCCGTACTTGGGTCAAGATTCCTCATCACCAACCCCTAATCCATCACAAATATGTCACAATCAAATAACAACCCAAGAAAGAAAAATCAATTGTGCATTCTTGGATTTTTGGTTAGGGTTGATGTCTGCCCAATACTCCTTCACTTGAAAAAATTTTTGGGGACACATGATCCATATTTTGCTCATGCTTCCTTCAAGAAAATTATATCTCTATGAATTTTTTTTCAGTATGGATTGGAATCATTTCATTTGGATTACCCAAACTCAAGTTACGTATTTTATCACAAACTGGTTTCCAGATGCCGAAGTTTACTCGGTTATTTCATCATATTCTCGATTTCAAGAATCTTAAATCCATAAATTGGTAATAGTTTCTTCTACTAATTTGAATCTGCGGTTCTAAGGTTTCTTCTCCAATTGGAATCATCCAATTTGGATCACCAAAACTCAAGTTATTGCATTTTACATCTAGACTACTCTAATTTGCAAAACATAATCTGCACATAGCTTCACTTTGACAGATTTCTGGGCACTTTGGGGTTATAATTTACATACATTCTCTACAATTAAATTATTTCCTTAGAAGTATAGTTTACCCAAAATTTTGAATCACTCAATTTGGATGAGTGAAACGCAACTTATGGCCAAAACACCATAACTACACCCAAAACATAGCATACCCGTGAGCTACCTGAACTCACCTTTAAGCCCATATTCAGGAGCCTTAGAGCCACAATTTGCTCCTAATACCTTCTATAAATTTGCAGATTATAGACCTTAGGTTCTTACCAATTGAATCACTTCATTTGGATGATTATAACTTAATCTATAGCCAATAAACAAAAACAGGGGTTTTGACAAATTTTTGACAACAACTCATTTGAAAACCCAATAGTTTCCTTTTTACAAACATTCCTCAAAACCAATCCAAACCAATACCAACCCCAAAACTGATCTACAACCAATCAAAATCACCTTACATAAGGTTGTTTTTCCCTAAACTAACACAAGAAAAGAGGTTAGGTTTAGTTTTTCTTACTTTTTAAGCTATTCTTTCTTTTCTTTCTTCTTCCTCCTTAATCATCATCTCTTTGTTTACATGGAGAAGAAATCACCAACAATGGCTTCTCCTTCTTTCTCTCTCAATCAGGTCTCTTTCCAAACCCAAAATGCACAAATGAGAGTTATATGTTTTTTACAAGACCAAATTTGGTCTTAAGTCAAAATCCTTCATAAGGCCTTTGTTCGCCTACACTAATTCTCATTTCTCATTATTCTCATTTTAAAGCTTCATTTCACATTCCATTTTCATTTCATTTCTTATTTCATTCATATTTTTAACACTACACTCGTCATTTATGACCCTTGGGTTCCAATTTGACATTTTTACTAAATTTATTTGGCTTCTTGTAAATTTTCTGGGTTTTTATCATTTTTCGTTTTTATTCATTTAAACGCCGAAAAATTACAATTAAATTTATTTTATACCCTAAACATGTTCTGAAACTGTTATGGTATTTTCAGGGCGTTACATTTATCCTTAGAGGTACTTGCCAAATGATCACTTTCAGTTTTTTTCTTGCTTCAACCTTTTTTCGTCTTGCACACAATATGAAATGGGTTCATTGAGAGTCTACTTCTCCTTTTGGAAATTATAACTGACCTTTAATTGATTGAATGTGCATGAAGTGATAATAAAAGTCTCAAATGCAGTGGTAAATAGTCAAATAACTCTAACTTCAGTGTCTTGAGTTTTGAAGCAATGTTAGACATCTTCATGATGTACTCCCTTATATTTCCTTAACCCTTGTACTTCATTGAAACCAAGCTCCCTAAAAGAGTGCTTGTTTCAGCCTTATTGTTCTTCACATAACACTTTTCAATATCATCAAGGAATTCTTTGGTAGTGGTAACCTCTCCGAATACTGTGCCCATGAATGTTCATGGAATGTTGCGCTTTATGATCATGAGACTCATGCGATTTGAACGATCTCATCTCTCAAATTCCTTTTTAAATTTTTGGGCAGGAGCCTTATCCGTAAATGAGAGTGAGGTTGATCAAATTTCAAAGCAAGGTCTAGATCTATCCGTACCAAGAACGATTAAACGCTTCCTTCCAATCCTTAAAGTTGGTCTCACTAAGAATGGGAATGGAATTTATATTAATAAATATTATAGCAGTAGAAGCATTAGCTAAACAAAATAAGCAAAACTCACATAAGAGTCTATATAAAATTAAATAAATTCAAATATTCGGTGAGTTCCATCATAAGATACTGAGCATAACATCAATATTTATTCTTTGGACTACAATATTAACTTGTAAGTAGTTTCTTGGTGCACTAATCAAACATTCACAATAAATCCTATCAAACAATAAGTCTATCTTTAGACAGAGCATAGTGTTCACATGAAAAACCTTATAATTGTGACACATTTACTACCGTAAATGTGTATGCAATTTGGCCAAGCACTAACCTTCCTTTGGGCCGATTAATACCCACATGAATATACATACACACAAATATCCAACATTCCTTATAAACCATTTACGCAAGAGAGATCACTTAGGTAACATGTTTTAATTAGTTTATTAAAAATGTTAGACATCCAAAATCTGAATTTAATTATTTCTTAGTTTTGGGCATTTATCAATCAATTAAAAACAAATTGATTGAAGGAAAGGTACTTGAAAATTATGTATACAAATAAACTCATGAATATTTTCATTAAAAATAAATAAATAAAAATCCTAATTTCCAGATTCCAGAATTTTCGTATGTAGCCAACATATATCACAAACCCACAATATTCTACAAAAAATAAAATATATATACAGAATTAAACCATGATATGAGAAGTAACATTTCCTTAAAGATAAAATTCAAGATCAAGTAAAAGGAAATATTTCTGTAAAATCAACTTCAGCGGAGTCTCGGATCAAAATAAAAAAATTTTAAAAAAATTAATTTTCGTGCCACCATAAGATGGAATATTTTCATAACTTATCTTTTATAAAATAAATTCAATATTATCTCAAAAGATATTTCCTTAAAAGTATACATTCTGAATCTTATAAGTTGTAGGGATATATGTAAAACCTTTTTTTTTTATTTCATAATATCAAATGGTTTCCAAAAGAAACTCTTTTTTTTTATATTCCATAATCCTCCGAACAAAGGTGAATGAGGTTGTTTACCTTCTTTTTTTAATTCCAAAGAATACCAAAGCCAAGATAAAGAAGGTTGCTTTATAATCTAAACTTCATTTTTAATTCCATAAGAATACTGAAGCCAATCAAGATGTCATGCATGGCCTTAAAAAACCAGATTTGAAATATAATCCACATAAATCAAATCGAAAAAAAAATTAAACAAAAAAACATTCTTAATGATTCAATATAGAACCAACCATGCTATGATACCAATTGTAAAATAATCCGATTAAAAACGAAATCATGATACGAACAACAATATTTACAAAGTTTCTAATGCAAACAAAATATTCCTAAGATCCATTTCAAAACATTAAGAATAATAACATTGCAGTAAATGCGAAAACTTACCTGGATCCATAGGTTGTTGAAGATTGTGGATTCTAGATCTTCTTGTATGATACGTCTATCCGAGATTCCTCTCTGTTTTCTCTCTGACAATGGGATGCATAGAAATAACATTTGGTAATACTCCAATTGGTAATAACAATTGGGATCCATAAATATATATATATATATATATATATATATGGGACAAAAACCTTGAAAAACCTAATTAGTAATACTCCAATTTCGCTCATCATAAAATCAACAATTTATCATCCCTGCCTCTACACATAATATATCATACTTTATTACATGTTTCAACCCACATTTAACACACTAGGATCATCGTTGATGGTGCTTTTCTATCGATACCGGGTTGGAGCGTAGTTGTCGCTGGGCTTCCAAGACGTGATCCTATGTGATGCGCAACCTGCTAGAAAACAAAGAAACAAGGTGATCCGACGGGGGAGTGTTAGCCGCCTCTCTGATGCCTAAGTAAGTCCTTTCCTTGCAGAAGAGAAAAAGATTCACTGCTTAGGGCGTGAGTTGAATGCGCACCTTCCAGCGCGGGAGTGGTTCGGCATTTATAACATACTTACGATAACTTTCCTTGTTAGATGCCGATACGGTATCTCTCCGATTAGGTGATGAGTTTCATTTTCCTTATCATAAACTGACTGTTAAAGGATAATTAGGGAGCCATGATCAAGGAATATCCTTCCTTCCTAATGCGTGGGGATCACTGGAAATTGGGCACTTTCTTTGTGTATGGGTTTCTTGGGCCGTCTATGTCCCTTGCCCAACTGACGGGGTGGGCTTAGTTCTTGGTCTGGGACCATGCATTTTGAAGTATGTGGGATACCATCATGGGCCAAGCTCTTTTACTGGGCCTGCTCACCTGTTGTTTAGACCCCATCAGTTGCCCTCCAGCCCTTGGCCGAAGCGAGCTTTGGCAAAGGCCGAAGGTTCTCGATCGTGTGACTCACGTATTCAGCGTGGGGTAGTTTGATTAAGGCTTCGCCGTCAAACGCCTCAGGATAATGATGGCCTTTCGACATACTAGCTACTGCCGTCTAATGTCTTTAGAAACATCCTCTAAGTGTTTGTATCGTATTCTTCTGCTTTGTAAACCTCTTCCTCTGTGATTTTGGATTTGCAATTTCTATCGTCCTGCCTCCCTAGGGGTCGTTTTCTTTGCTTTCTTCCCTAGTCCGCTACATCTTCCTTCTTCTTCTCCTGTTTACCTTTCCTTTTCTTGATTTTCAGGTGGCTAGGGTGCGTTGGATTGGGGTTTTGCCTCTTTTGTCATTTGTTTGCCCTCCCTTTCCTTCGCTTAATTATGCGTGCTTCCTCTGGGTCTTCTCGTCTATTAGCCTATGCATAGGGGGAAGGCCGGCTAAGGAGTCCAAGTCAGGACGACTTAGCGGCGGGCCTGGTAGTTTTGTCGCTATGGTTGTTAGGGACCTTCCAGTGGGTCATCTTCCCCTACCCAACAAGGGTAAGGGGAAGATTAGCGAGTCATACCCCAAATGTCTGAATATCCGAGGGCTACCGTGGAGTATGAGGTCAGGCCCAGCTGATTGAGCCTTTTATGTTTAAAAACCTTGCCACCCGTTATGGACTCCCTGGGTGTCCGAGTCCGTGTCCCGACCACGCCCTACGTCATCCACGTTCCCAAGATGGTCTGCTTCTTTGAGGTGGCCTTTGAGAACGGTCTTCGCTTCCCTTTGCATCCCTTCATCAAGAGTGTCTTATAGCATTTCAATGTGTGTCCAAATTTCGCCTTCTCCCAATTTCTCGGGCGTTTTGCCGGGCCTTCCGTCGCTTGGGAGATGCGGCCCCTGTGGTTCCTAGCATAGCTCACGCCGGACCTCTTCAGCATTAAAAAGGCCTCGAAAGGCTTTTGTATATTTCTAAGTGAGCCAACGCCAGACCTATCATTTCTAACCTCCCGTCTTCCCACAAGCATTGGAATGAGCGTTATTTCTTCATCGGGGGTTACCACTGGGAATACAACCCCGCCGATCAAGGGATACGCTGTATCCCACTATATAGATTCGATCCCCAGAACCCGCATGAGTTTCCATCCATGCAAGGAGGTTGGGGCTTTTCAAGGTCGTACTATGTTCTTAATTTTTCGCTTTTAGGTTGCGCTGCTTATCCACACACAACCCGACCTCACTCCTGAGGACAAGGAAGTGAGACGGCAGCTGGGCAAGTGTCACCCAAGGGCGTATTCTTATCTGATCAGGTCAGACATTCCCAGCCCTTCGGGTGTGGGCCCTTCTCGTCCTCCTACTTTGAGGTCCTCTCTGCCCCCTGCTATGAAGCCTTCTCATGAGGGGATGCCCATTGTGAAGCCTACTCAAGAAGAACTCGCACCCGTGTCGAAGCTGCTAGCGAAGAAAATGAGAAGCTGCTTAGTTCGTGCTCTCCCCGAGGGAAGCCTTGTGACAAGGGGTAAGGTTCCAAAGATGGGAGCATCTCCTTCGCCTGTTGTTTATCAAGGAGCGAGGATCGCCTGTCCGAGCTCCTGCTAGAGGTCCGGTGCTTCCTTCCGCGGCCGAGGTGTCCAAGGTGGTGAGCCCGAAGCTCCATCCATTTGGCCGTAGCCAGCTTCTACTTCGGAGGACCGTCGAGACTCCTCGAAGTCCCGCCACCACCGCCCGGGAGTCCCTCCACGCAGCGAGTCGAGCCCCTCCAACGACGCCAGGATGCGGGAAGGAGCACTGAATCCAAGGGACGACTCGCTGCTGCTAATAATAAGCTCGCACTCGGGTCATATTGCCTATCCCCGCACTTTGATCTCAAGAAGGCTGATGTCAGATTCGTCGAGGAGGCTTTGGCCTTATCTTTCCAGGGAGCCGTCATTGTATGTCCCTATGCTTCTATTTGTTGGTTTCCTTGTCGTTTTAAATTACCCGCTAACTAGTCTCGTTTTCAGTAGATGGCTACCTATATGAAAAGTCTGGCTAGGAGGGCCAGTCTTACTAAGGGCTCTGCTAAGGAAATAAGGGCGTATAAGGCCAAGGTTGTCTCACTGACTCCGAGAGGGATGACCTACGAGCTCGGGTGTAAAGCCTTGTCGAGGATGTCATGAAGTATAAGTCCGATCTGAAGCATACCATGACTGCAAAGGTGCGAGCTGAAGAAAAAGAAAAAAGGGCTTATGACAACCTAAGAGATGCAAGGAAGAGCTGGGGGGCTGGGCCAGGAGGAGTCAAGTATCGCTGTGGACGAACCGCTACGAAAGCAAGAGGAGCCGCAGTGGCTAAGGACAAGCTGTGTGTCAAAACCACCATACTAAGCCGGGTCCGCTGAGAGGCTTCTGAGGCCGAGCGCTTCGTGGAGCGCCTAACTGAGGAATGCAATGTTGGGGCTTTGCCTCCTAACTCACATGGTTTTACGGCTTGGAACCCAGCTTCGGATATTTAGACTTTCCTTTGTAACTTGCTAATTTCGGGCCCTGAGCCTTGGACTTCTGTATTGCTAACCTTGGTTTTTGTTGATATGCGAATATTTGTTATTACACCCTTTCAACTTATCATCTTCTATTACAACCCGTGTTGCGTGGTTTAAAGCTATTCGCTCTTATAAGTAGCCGAGTTACAAAGCAGGTTTAGTTTCCCTCTCGGGTTCCATAGCTCCTCAACTGAAAGCATGTGGCTCTTCAACCGAAGCACTAGGCCTTACTCACCGAGCCATCGAGCTTTTTATGAATCGAGCTGGCATGCCCGCGTCGCACAGGTCGATAAAGTTTCCAAGAGCCGAGCCACTTGGCCCCGCTGGTCAGTTCGACCTTCCGAGTCGCTATGCTCTTCGAATCGATACCCGCTATCTCGGCCTCTAAGCCATTCGCTCTTCTGAACTTTGAGCCACTCGGGCTCCGGGCTATCTCGTCCTTCCGAGCCGATCGCTCATTTTAACTCGAGCTATTCGCCCTAGGCCACGCCGGCCTCTCGAGCCCCCCAAGGATCCTTGAACTGAAAGCTATATGGCTCCTAGCTACGTGGCCTCTAAGCCATAAGGCCCTTCGACCGAGATGTGGCCCTCGGGCTACGTGGTCTCTAAGCTCCGATGCCTTTCGAACTGAAAGAGCATGCTCCGGGCTATGTACTCTGTGCTGCCTGCCTCTTGGAACTGAGTTACTTGGCTCCTAGGCTATTC